>JANJYP010257717.1:0-16917 GCA_024605115.1 Rastrelliger brachysoma | reverse complement strand
CTGTACCAAAGTTATGGATCAAACCATATAGAAAAAATGAAAAACATAGGCTAAACCAATAAATGATTTTTCAAAAAAGAGAAGAAAAAAAGCAAACCTCGGTGTCCAAAGCGCATGAAGGATACCGATGCCTCCAACTCCAGGCACCATGGCGCAATATTTAGGAAAGTTTTGATAAAAATGGAAAATAGATGAGCAGATGATGTCGTGTCTAACATTGCTCCACAGGTGCCATCGCCGCAAACTTGCAAGTAATCCACACGCCTTGATCTGTTCGTCAGTGTCCTGTCACTCAGGAAAGGTTTAGCAAACTGCCGAGTTTTCGTTTGAGCGTTGAGGGAGGGAGGCGTGTGTATCAGGGGAGGGATGTGTGTGTGTGTGTGTGTGTGTGTGTGTGTGTGTGTGTGTGTGTGTGTGTGTGTGTGTGTGCGTGCGTGCGTGCGTGCGTGCGTGCGTGCGTGTGTGTGTGTGTATGTGTATGTGTGTGTCCTCTTTCTCTCTCCCTTTTGTAAGCTGTCCAGCTACAATTGCCCACCAAATGGGTTTCAGAGTGTTATGTGACCCATGTGGGGCAGCAGTTAGCGTTATGACAATGTGGGTGTAGCATGTTGCGGGGGCCTCAGGGGACTGGGTGGCATATGGGACTGGACGGTACATTCTGTGTCCACAGTGCAAATAAATACGCTGAATAACAGCACTTGTTTTAATGGAAAGAGAAACACGTACCATTTCTATTTTGAGGTACTGGCAATATATTTCTGCAGCAGTCTGGGAGAAATCAAGGATCAAAAGATAGTATCTCGCTGCGTGCAGTGAGCAACCAGAAATATTTCTACATTTGTTCTGCCAGCCATAAGGAGCATAAAGGTGTTATTAAGACGTCACAGAGATTTACAGTGTGAAACTACACGCAGGGTCATTCCTGATGAGGGAGTGTCACCACAGCTGACAGATGTAAGAGGGGAAACACAGACACAGACATTATTGGAAAGAGAAGAATATGTGGCTTTTGACTGAGCGTGCTACCCACCCCACCCCTTTCATTCATAAACAGATACAATTTTCTTCTTTCTCCTGATCTTGCTCAGTATATATTCATTGTTTCTACTGCAGATTCTCACTTGGCTTAAACACAAATAAAATCAATCTCATGTTCAAACACAAGTACAAACTTCAACATAACCTATAAAAAAAATAATATCAAATATCAGAATCGACTGGCTTTATTGTGCACAAATCCCTGGCTTAGTGTTACAATGAATGAGAAGGTGTAGCAAAATGTAATAACACTTTTAATATTGAATCGCTTACATTTGATTTATACAAAATTCTACAGTAAAAGACGGGAATCATTTATAAAGTATCTATTTGCAAATGTAAACAAGTGATTTATGCCAGGTAAATTCCCCAGTTACGTAGGCTATGTGTGTATTTGGATCTGTATAGTGTCACACATATGCACACACATTCAGGGAAAAGTGAGTGATGAAACAAAGCATGGCATTACTCATTAACATCAAGACTGGACATGAAACTACTGGCAGTAATTTCAATAATCTCAGAAAATACATTCAGATGTTCAAAAAGCCTGACAAAAATGATCTTTTGTTCTCTATGATAGGATTATAATGGAAACTCTGACTAATGCAATCCTGTTTGGTGGTGAACATCCACCAGAGCTAATGCTAAAATAATCAGCTGTCAACATATCAAAGATGAAAAACTGAGTCACAAAAATGATTAACTATAGCAGAACACAAGAGAATAACCTGAAAACTCAAGCGTTCATATCAAATGATACAATGTTAGCAAAACACTGAGGGACTGAAACAGCATTACCAGATCTGTTACACCCAAAGCGTGGCAGCTGCGATCAGGTTTCCCTTCAAGATCAGGTTCAAGATAGACAGCAGCAGCAGGTGGACTGCATAAGTGCTCAGATTACTGGGAGCTTGAATATTTCATCTGGAGACACTGGATGGTTACTCAAACAGCAGGAGTCAAAGAGGAGAAGCTGGCCTGGAGGAATGAAACATGACACACATCATTCTCCTGAGGTTACCATGGATCAACTCTCATTAAGCTTTTACAATTACCAAACACAGGTGTCACTAACAGTTTGTATACTTTTCTGGAACACAATTTTATCCAAATATTTTCAGCTGGAAGACCACCAATCAAAATAAATAACAAGCAAAGCTTTTGAGCCAGTGACACACTGTTTCCTGTTAAGCCACTCCTGACAAGCATAGCCAGAGTTTCCTGACGGGGAAGCATCTGCAGCTGTGATTCAACACCTGACCACACTGTCAGCAAGTCCCATCGTTCTGTAGCATATAAGACTGTGTGGGTGGAAGTGCATTGTTCTTTGTTTGAAGCATCATCAACCTCTTCAAGCCCTGCAGTTTCTTTGCCAGAGCCTGGACGCTCCCCTGTGACATGCCCAGGTTTGCCTACTAGAGACAAATCCCTCTCTAGAACGCTGTGGTTCCTCCTGCCATGTTGCCATGGACCTGGATCAACAGCATTGGATCAAAGCTCACCAGCAGGTTCCTGCTGTGGTGTTTCTACTGAAGGCAGTGATTATGATGACTGTGGAGGAAAAGAATCAGACCTATTTGCTCAGATTATTTTCTAGTGTATAATTCTGTAGGCAATATGTTGCAATGTGATTCAGCCGTTTTGCTGTTTCAAAGGATGTTAATGTTTTTCATTGAAGTGAGTGGTACTTTTAGCTGATACTGCAGACATTTGGTAATATGTAGTGTGTGTGGCATTAATGTTATATTAAACATAATAATCGAACAGTGAATACTTGTGCTCCTCAAATTGTGAAAGGTTCAATTATGACTTGAATATTTTTTTGTTAGCAGCAGTTTGACAAGAACAAACAAGTCATTTTTTGTTTAGGGAAAAAAAATCTTACCTGCTGGTCAATAACTAACTTTTACAGGATCTTTTAACAGTAATTCAGCTATAACATTTTAGGCCAAGGACCACTTACTGACCTTTTCAACAGCTTAGAAGACAAATATAAAATCTTAAATGATCTATTATCTCTAATATCTATATTATCTTTTTCCAGAGATTTCAACAGTAGCTGTACAAAAAATAAAATAAAACTAATCTAATCTAATCTAATCTAATCACAAGGACCTCTTATTAACTTGCTTTTAGGGGTTTTCAACAGTAATTTGACCAAAATAAATGTAAACTCAAAGAGTGTGATCTTTTCCAAGAGCACTCAACAGTAGTTTGAAAAATAAAAAAATAAACTCATGAGTGAGTTCATTTGTGAAGGAGCCGGAGTGGGGGTGTATGAGTGCTTGCTATATATCTGTATGCATGTCAAAACCAGTAGGCTAAACGGACATTAAAGAAAGTTCAATTCATAAAGGGTGTAACACTTTTCACAATTAGCTGTATTATAGGATTACATGCACACACATGATACATGGTTTAATTTCATGATCTCAACAGCTGGCGGGACATTTTCTTACATTTATGTCAACTAGAAATAGTCAAGAATTAATGGAAGAGACTTAATAGACTTAACAGTAAAGAAGGAAATTGAAGTGTTATTCACCATAGCAATCAAAACACTGTTGAGCAGAAGTGGATAATTATTCTCATCCACCACCACTAACTTTCTCTGGTGGGCTTCAACTAGACTCTCCCCTTGTAGGATTAACTTTGTCTGAATGTTGTGAGGCTGTCTGCAGTGCGTGGCTGTCATGTGTAAAGGCTCAACTGAGTATGCAATTGTAAATGTGAAACTCGTTATGTGTGAGGTCTGGTGCGCATGTTAATGCACACTGGCTACAGCACGGGCTGATATGCTTCTGACTGAGGGTGATAAGAGGCTTAAAGAATCAAAACCCACTTATGTCAAAGCATTTTGTGCTTTGATGCATTGATCACCTGCAATACTGTATTGTTCACAGTTACTGTAAGTATGAAGTATGGCACCCCATGAAATTCGGTAAGCAAAAAGACATTCAGAAAAAATGAATCCTCAAATATAATGTGGGCAATTAAACATAATTAGGAGAACAATATATAAATAGATGCAAATTTAACTTTCAGAGTTGTAGATGGAGAAAACAGAGAGAGCAGAAAAATGGAAAAAATAAGGATAGCAGTTTATGTTTGTGATTGGACAGAACCCAAGTCAGTCCAGATTCAGAATCAGTGACAGGTTGCTATAGGATGTAAAGTCCCTTGGAGACACTCTCTAGGTATGACTGTATAGGTGGATGCTACTGGATCTTTGTCTTCACTGACAAAGCCATCCAAACAGCCCAACCACAGACAAGTTGATGTGAACCAGGAGTTCCTAGATCCTGATATATAGACCAGAACACATGACCAGAAAAGAACCGTGTGATTTGGCATAAAAAAAAAGTGGATGATCATTATAAGGGTTTGTGGGCTATTATATGCTATATTAGGGGTACATTCTTTGAACTTGACACAGTATGTGGTGCATTTTCTTCAGCACTCCTTGTCCTGCCATTGCCAATGTGAGAGTATGATAGATCCTCCTCCAGAAAGGCAGTGTTGCACTATACATTCATGACCAGTCAGTATAGCTATACATTGAATCACTGATCACTGATCATGATTAAACTCTGGACTGACCTAGGTACTAAATCTTCTTTACCTTTTCCATGTTTTGTTTTTTTTGACCCTCAGTGCCTCCATATATTTGACTCCTAACTGCTGATGACAATTGCAGTCTCAACTCACTGCTTGTAGCTCGTCACAGTTGTGTCTCAGGTTACATCCCCTTGTCTTACCATCTTAAGCATCTAAATGTGCATGCGAGTATGTATTGGTACACAAACTTTGCATGTAATATAACTCCACACCATGTTCCCTGGGTGCCTTCTGCTGGTCTGAAGGTCCTGTCTGCACACGTGCTTGAAAAAGGGTGAAAATGAAGGGATAAGGAACACACTGTGAAAACACAGACACCCAGCTGTGACCATTCAAAACAAACAAAATATGTGAAACTCAAAGGCTCATTCTTGCCAGCCAGGCTGAAAGAAACAGTAAGGCAAAAAAAGAAGAAATTGAATGAGTGGCTGAGGAATAGAAACCCTGAAAAGAAGAGGGAAAAAGTAGTTAGTGGCTCTTGGCAGGTGATGTTAAAGGATTAGCAGATTGTGTGAGGCAGAATACACTCACCCTGGCATCTCTTGGTTCTGGGTTACAGAAAAGGTCTTTCAGTATTCAGTCTCCAGAATGAACTCACCTTCATATGCTAATGAAACCTGGACACATTCAAACTACAAAATTGGTTGGATGTGTTCATGTTAATACACACACACACAAACATAGACACTTAAAACTCTCCAGTAATTGTTGCCCATCTTTCACCACTAAAACAAATAATAAAAAAAGCTGTCTTTCCTTTTAGCAACTGCCATCAAAATCTCTACTATGATGTGAGCTTAAAACAATAGAACAGCATAATTAAAGTGTTTACTACCGTATTCAAGCAGCTGTCCTACACAGAAACACTTTGCTTTATTTAAAAATCACACAAGATTACAACTAGCACACATTTTCAGGATAATACAATCAGTCTTTATTATTGTTATGTACTGTACAGCCTACTTACATCTTCTGAATGGGATAAAATTACATACAATTAATACAACAATATACTTTCTGTTTAAGTGCCATCTATTCATTTAAATATGTAGTGTTTTACATTTGAATAAAGATTTGTATAAAAGCAGTTATTTTGACTTAAAAAATTATTTACTTTTTAGTGTGGTTAAGCCGAAAAATGCAAAATCACTTAAAAAAAAAGATTCTTGTTAATCTTGTCACATTTCAGGGTGCATATATCACATTTCTTCATACTCTTTCACTGTGTTAAAAATCACCATTAGTAAGGCACATAGCAAAGGCTCTAGTATACGTGCTACTGTAACATAGAGGAGCATTCCTCTGTTTTCTAAACATGGTCTAATGTGAAGCCAGGCAGAATTCCTCCTTCTCACTAATGGACACAAACTGTCTGAGAGACAATAAAACATCCCAGCTTTCCACATAAGCAGAGACTAAGCAGAGATATAATCGGGAACAGAAACACTTTCAGTTCAGAAAAGAAGTGGTGTTTCTGTCTCAAAAAGACTAAATTCAACTCTATTCAGATTATATTTCTGTTTGTGGGCTCTGTTCACACACACATACACACATCTGTATGCTCAGAAAAAAAACTCAACCTCCCTGAACATAAACATTAAGGCTACCACAGTGCTTTTCAGAATAGCTTTTGTTTCTGTGGTTTTCCCTGGTACGCCCCACATCCACTTCCTGTGAGTAGGCCTGGCATTCTTCCGCATACTCACATAACCCATGTTCTGGGTTAACTTGAAACAAACACGCCATCATGGCAAATTTTTGCAAGACTGCTGTGCAATGAGCACAATGCTGACAAAAACACTGATAACAGATTGCCACCTTGATCCTTTAATATGTGGGACAACTGCACAAAACCTTTGCCCAGCAGAACCACACACTGTGTCAATAAGGCCATCTCATAGTCTCTANTCATGCTGATACATTTTCCTACAGCACAGCAGCTTTGATCCCAACTTAGTCTTTTTAATTTTAATAAAAGCTGGCTGTGTGTTTGTAGCAGAAAAAATCCAACACATTGTTCATATCCAAACTTTTAGAAAAATGCAGAAAATTATGCTGTAGCTACTAAAAAACAAAGTGACACATTAAAGATAAAGTATGCTCTCTAAAGAAGGGAAAGAACCATGCCACTCTTTCACACAACAGACTTTTACTGCCCTCCTATGCTCAACCAGGAGATCAGCACCTTGATGGAGTCATGAGTGACACACTATGGATTTGCATGGCTATATGGGAAATAAGAGGCTTTCTTTACTTGTGCAGACCTGCCAAACATGGATGATTTTTTTAAGTACCACTTTTGCAACGTAGATAAGTTAGATGCCAAACACTGCTGTTGGCACAACGAATTATTGTACATAATTATATACATTACTTATTTTGTATTTCATTTGAAATCAGTGGTGTTCTTTTGAAGTTTTCCACGAGATGGCAAAGTTGAAGCCTAAATAGTGCCAACACACGCACACATACTGCTCTCCTCACTTCAAAGTGGCCTCAGTGAAAAGCTGGCCACGTTACTTCTCATGTGTATGTGTAATAAAGCACAGAGGGTCAAGTAGGCTAGACAAGGCTAAGCCTTCCCTAAACTTGCTACAGGCTTTTGTGCACCCTACACTAAATCCTGGTAAAGTTCAATACCGACAACACTTTGTGTCAACAGTTCAGCGGTTCAAATAGCCCTGAAATTAGCAACAACCTGTGCATTACAAGAGCCACTGAAACTACTGCCCACTTCACTGAGAAAGATTAGGACTTTATCAGAGCATGACAGGTGAAATACAAATACATGGGATTGACTGATTTGGGAGGACTGCAGCTACTTCTAGGTCCACAACAGTGTGGCAAGACTGACATTAAAGACTAGTGCACAAGGTAACCTGTCATTGGTCTTATTCTTCCGTATTGGTTGAGTGTATTACTAGGAGAAGAAACCATCATGCCAGCATAATGTCCCAACTGACTTGGCTACATTTATCTATTCATCCTAAAGCCCACTGGCTTTTCTGTGTACCTTAAAGTAACAACTCGTACTAATGTACTTTGATATCAAAATGTGCACAGCTTGACAGGTCTGCTTTTGTTAGTGAAAGTGAACAGAAAATTCCTGCTCCAAAAATTCCAGTTAACCCTTTTTTCAATGTTTGGCCACAGTAGAAAGGACCACTGTCTCACATTCTGTGCCTCTAAGTAGCTGTATGCAAAAAACATACACACACATCTGTAGAGATTTGTGCATGCATGATTGTCCATGTATAAGTAGTGAAGTCTGACGGCAAGTCCTTCTTTGTAGACATATTGAAACAGTGACAGACTGGTGATGCTGGACTTGGCCAGCGGGTCAGAGGTTTCTCCTATTATACTATCCTAGAAGCACCCTCTGCAGGCGGTCAGCTGGCACACTGCTCTCATCCTCCGACTCTGCATCACTTTGGGGGTTAGAGCTGCAAGGAGAGGTGCACTCTGGGGAGCACAAGTAGTGCATGAGGGGAAGCCGGTACTTTCCACAGAAGTCCACAAATTTAATATGGCGAACACATGAATCGAAGTACACACCTGGAGAAAAGAGTAAAAAGAAAAAATAAAGGCTGGTCAGTGATTTGCATTGTTCTGTGCAAATGTATATATCAGCAAGATTTTGCAAATTTTGCAGAAAGAATATAAGAGTATAAAGTATGTTCTCACAAATTTAAATAAAATGTCCCAGCTGTATATATTTTTAAAAATATATACTAATCTGCACTTTTTTCTGAAACATGGAGATAAAAAGCAAAGCCTCTTACCAGCGCACTTGGGGTTGGGGCACTTGCTGGCCAGGTCCAGGTAATGGAGCAGGTTTGAGGGCAGGTCTTGGGGAAAGTACGGAATATTTCTACTCTTAATGGTACGTCCTGCCAATTCTAGCAGCGAGGGTGGATCATAGGTCATCTCCTTGACAAAGCGCACAACCAGAGGGTTTCCACGTAGACTAAGCTCTTGCAGGTGAACCAGACTGAGGATCTCCCTCGGCAGGTAAGTGAGCAAGTTGTTGTGGAGACTTAGAGATCGCAGCGAATGGAGCCTGTTAGACAAAGAAGCACTTTAAATGTTTTCATCTACCAAACATGACAAAGTGATCCATACAGGGACATTTTATGTTATCTCAGAGAATAGAGTTTACAACAGTATAAACTGGTTATATAGTGTGGGTGTGTGCTGCAATTACCTGGTGAGCTGTGGGGGGACACTTTGGATGCGGTTGTCACATAAGACCAGGTAGCTGAGGTAGGGCAGGTTAGCCACTTCTGGCGGAATGGCTGAGATGAGGTTTCCACCCAAATACAACATTTCCAGACTGACAGAAACAAAGAGAAGAGAACAGTCCGTCAAAAATCAAGTTAGATGTTTAGAAAATACAAAATATTACTACAATAGACAGACAGTTAGTTTTTGAGGAGGACGTTTTTTTGTCTGGTACCTCACAGTCCTTCACTGACAAAGTGAAGATGAGCAATTTGGTGTATACAGTTTAAATAGGCAGACTCTATAACCATTATTTTTTATTACAGGCAGCAGGGAGTGGTTGTAGATAAACTTTTTAAATGTGAGACACTAAACTGATAACAACTACAGTCAACGACAGATAGTTGATCATTTGATAATTTTGTATTGGCAGTGACATAGCAAATGGTGCTATGGAGTGTAAAAAATGTTTATAGTGATTAGACAACAAGTTTTAGATTTTCAGCTTCAACATCAGCAGTTTACATTTGCCGCAGCATCAGTGTTGCCATATTCAGGTTTATATTTCAGGGGGTTAGGATGCGGTTAACAAAACTCATTGACCCCCAAATTAAAACCAATGCAAACCACAAGGGGGAGCTGAACATGCAGGTTTTCATGCTTAGAGGTACCATGTGTGAGAAATGGCCACCTGTTGAGTTCATACTCCACACGCTCAACAAATTGGACCAAAAATCACCAAAAAGTTGTTGTGTCCACTCATATGATAAGAAACAAGATCCTTCCTATAGATCTGTCTTCCCTCTTCCTCCTTCAACAATAGATACCAGTGACATAACATCAAACTGTTAATTCTTCACATTCTGTTGTTTTACTTCATTTAGAAATATTTACTAATATATATCAATATTCTTGCATATAGGATACTCTCAGGTTGAGTTTAGTTTTGCTATACACCCATTAATGCATCACAAACTCACAGGAAACTCACAGTGTGCAAAATCAACACATGATTTCAGTTTTCCTAACTGGGACAAAACAAAATGTGATTACCTAAAAACCACTACTTCAAATTTCAGAAGACAACTCAACTGATATATGTTGCTTGTGATAATACATCAAAAAGGACCCTGGTAGGTTAATGGATGTATAGAGTACACCGGGGTGTAATTGGGAGTGAAAGAGAGGGAGAGAGAGAGAAATGGATGGCTGGTCAGCGAAAGTAAGCCGTCAGGCCATCTGCCTGCTGGAACTGATGACACAGCGACTGCGAGACAGGAAGCCATTATACTGTCCTTGGTGGCTGAGCACTGATCAAGCCCACTCTCTGATGGGAACTGAGACATTCAGGGTCTGCTCACCATCCAGTGTCCTCACACACATACACACAAGTCAGCTAGCAGAAAAGTGGTTTAGTTGTTGCATGTTTTCGTGGAAGTATTGAAAGCTCAGCATTTTTACAAGTGAGCAAAATTGCTGTTTTTTTGTGGGCCAAACAAGATACACTGGGCCACAGCTAGGTTACATACGCTGCACTACTATACTTGGAGAAAGATCAATCCCACCCACTCTCTTCAGACCAGCTTGAAACCCGGTACATGCAACAGCTTATGTAGTGATGCAATTATCATTGTCATGATGATAAAATTATGATTATTACAGAAACAATATCATGGCAAAAACATGAACACATCAGGAAAAATAATATAAAGTTATATTATATTACATCCATACTGAATATATTATATTCCGTATGGATGTGAAGCTATGTTATGTAAGCAAAATAATGTCATATTTCACTTTGTGCATCTGCTTTGTCAAAAAGCAGTGAACAGTCATTTGTACTAGCGGCCAGGCCTCTTGTTGTGTCACTATGAAAGCTGCAGCAGGAGTGGAAGTGTTACACATACACATTAACCTGCTGTCACATATTGATGCAACTAAGAGGAAATTCAAACTACAGGGGTATTGTAATGCCTTCATAGTATCAGTTTTCCATGCTACATCAGTTGCTGCTAGTGTGCCTTTTCTGTGTTGTGTTTTTTTCATTTTAGACCCCTGAGTAATACACAGTTTAAACACAACACAAACTGAGTACATTTTCCAATCATGTACATAGTTAGCATTTTCTGTGCAGACATTTTTTTTCTCTCCTGTGCAGCCACATAAAATTATAACTTGTCCATTTGAAAATTCTGTTTATTTTGTTATACATGTTGTAATGACAATAATGATAATAATAATGTGTCTTAAATATATTCCCTGGCTTTGAAACTGCTAATTCTTCAATGAGTAACTTGCATACACTATGAATCACCATGTTTACAGGAAATCTGCAAATGAGCATGACACTTCCAGACAGAGACACATATGGTTTCAGGCAACACTGCTAATCCAGTAAAAATACAAACAGAAAAACTGACTTATCATAAATACATATGTGACTATCTACAGTGAACTTAGTAATGTCTTTTGAGAGGAATGTTGCCAGGTTAAATAGGTAGGTCAACTCTTCTGAGTCAGGTAAGAGTGTGTTTACTTTGTATGACACAACTGATAAAAAAAATGGGAGCAAATGCAACTAAGGAAAGCACTAAACATCTCAGTTTCAATAAACATTTGCTATTTCTACACTATCATGATACCTGGGCGTCAGTGTAATTTAGAATGGATTTAATAAGAAGGACATTATTTTTAGTCTTGCTACAGTTTACTGTAGGCCAAACCATTCACTGGTGTCCTTATTCCACTGAGATACCATATGACACATAACTGAATTATGAAAAACAGTCCAAAGCCTTTTTATTTTAAAAATATTGACTGTAGTAATTGATGGCTTAATTAATTGTTATGAGTCTTACAGTTACTCTCTATGAGAATAACATAGATAGGGAATAAGGGGAAGGCAGAGTGCTCTGTTGTGTTGTTATTAATGTAACGCCAATGTGTCTAACAGTCAAGTGCAGCTCTCTGCTGCACTGTTAGCTGCAGGAAAAGCCATTGTTGTTCACCACGCTGAGCAGGTGCAGGGCTGTTGAGCTGAGACAGACTGAGCAACAAGTTATTTTCATTATGTCAGAGTTGGTTAATGTTGTTTAATGTTAGTTTCATTTCTTAGTGCTGAAATTTGCGGCTCCATTCTGCCAACATTAATCTTATAGGAAGCTCACACAGTCATCTCTCAAAAAGTTACTCCTTTAGTTATTGAATCAAAAAATGAAAATTAACAACAAAATAACTAATGTGTGCATGATGCAGACTATCCAAGTGCTACACTGCTTCGTCAACATCACATTGTAGTTTTGAACAAAGGCTGAGGCCAATAATACAAAGGTGGCCTACCTTTGAGTTACCATAGATAGGTTGGAAAAACCCTGATAAAGAAAAACAGGTTAACCTCACAATTTGATGTTTATCAACTAGGTGTACCAAAAAATGTTTAGAATATGATGTGTAAGCAAGGACATCTCTGCAGCACAACAATATCTAATTTTAAATGGCATTTTGTCACACATTTTGCCTTTAACAAATACTTAATTACTCAATTATCAAAGAAACAGACTGCAAAAATGTGTTAACTTTGGCACCCTGTCACCTTTGTTATTTGTTATAAATTACTTTATCAGCTAGAACTCAATGTGTCCATTTTGAGTCTTCATCCTTGTATCAAATTGTGTGTACTTCAGGGATCTATATTAGAACCATTATTATTTTAAAAACAAGTTAAACACTGTACAATTTTATGCTGATTATACTGTTATTTCCCTTTAATAATAATAATAAAACATTTGAATTTCTGCATTTTTTCTGTTTGTTAAACAACTGCTTTTTGTCAAGACCAGCTAGCTTAACAGTCAGCTATATTTCATATTGCAGTTCAGCGATTAAGGACATGGGTGAATGATTTGGTAAACAGTGCACTGGAGTATAAGCTCCAATTGTGTCCACCTATTACTGAATTGGTGCTGAACTGAGAATCAAATCTGAATCTAATTGTGATAGGAAGAGTTAAAATCATTTTGAATGATGAGATTCCCAGACTCCCATCTCTAGTTCCTCCTTACCTGTGTACATATATGAAATCAAAATCAATATGGCTGTTTTTAGGATGGAGTTACAATGCCCATTACTCCTGGACTTAATGTGAAGAAGTGCTTGAAATTATCAGAGCTCATACTTGTTTTTATGAAAAGACAAAATTTGAATTAAAGTCTATTCTAAAATGACTTATAAAAAGAGTACATCTACTCTTGACCAGTGTATTCGTTTTAAACGACTGTTCTTACTAGACCTTCAAAGGATTCATCCATTCAATTTGTTTTTCTACTGAAAATGTACTAAAAATAAAAGACATGAGGTTGAGTCTTGGGCTTCAGAAAAGTTACCAAACGGTTCACTGATAAATTAAGAAATAATCGACAGATCTAAAGTAATGAAAATAATGATTAATAGAAGCCCTTATTTTTGTTGATGAAACTCATACCTGTCCATAGATTAGCCTAGCTCACTCTTTTCTATAGTCTTAGGCTACAGCATCTAAAACATTTTAATACACTAAGTTTTTTTTTTTTTTTTAACTGGATCGTGAATTCATGACGTATTTATCTAGTCTTATTATGTACATTTACAATGTTTTTGCAACAAGCTGTGTGACATTTATCAGTTTAAGGTTAGGATGACCTCTTGGCAGGATACCAAACCTTTTTCTGACTCGTGATGTTGAAGATGATGATGCTATGAAGTTAGTAAACAATTAACACAGTTTCCTCCATGACCTACCTGGTTAGATTTTCTATCTCTGCAGGTATACTCTTCAATCTATTTCCCCCAATGGAAAGTGATTGCAGACGCAGCAGTTTCATGCACTGAAGCGGGATCTCTTCAAATCGGTTGCCCCCAAAGTTCAACACCTCCAGCTGCAAAGAGCCGAACTCCTTGGGTAGTGAAAACTCATCCAGGCGGTTGTTCTTGGCTATCAGTGTTTTCAGCTTGGTCAGTCGCATAATGCCCTCACAGATGGACGTCAGTCTGTTGTTACTGATGTCCAAAAACTCGAGGTTGCAGAAAAGGCTGAGCGAAGAGGGGAGCGAGTCCAAACGATTATGGTTCAGGTAGAGCTGTTTGGTGTCCCTTTTCCTCCCGTCGCTGATACTGTCAACGCTAAAAGTGTTCAAACTCAAACGGGAAAAATCAAGTACCCCGTCACCCGCAGCTGCTGCCCCTTCGTGAATCTCCATTTTGGTAATTTCAGCGTGAATTTAAACTGTGAACGAAGTCGTTGTGGAAGTTTTGGTGTTGGCTGAAACGCCCCCGTGGACTGCCAGTTAGCTCCAGGACTTGTTGCCTGTTGTTAACGTGGAGAACAGAAATATCGCTTTACTCCCTCCAGAAACATTCAGCTGCATCTCGCTAATGAAAATCTAGGTCACCAACTCAGTGCTGAGGTCAGGCGACATGTAGTCACACTCAGCACCGTGTAGCTCTGCCACAATGCAGTCGTTCTTTCGGAGAATATTTGCTTCCATGTTTAGCGATTGGCTAAACCGGAGGAAAATCCCGCCCACCGCACCATTGATTGGATAATCTCCTAATCTGTCATGTTGCATGACTATTTCTTAAAGCGTTTGAAACAAGTTTATTGCTCACTTTAGTGACGTTTTTGCAATCCCGCACTGCCGCGTTGTTGGGTGTAATTGAGGTGATTAAGCGTTTAAGTCTTACATCAACGGGTGAGTGATGATTGACGATCCGCTGTACCAGCTGCCCAGTTCCGTCTGCTATTATGCAATACCCCTGTTCTGTTACATTATGCAAGACTCTGCTGACTAAGACGTGCATAGAATGAGGAAAAAGTACTGGAGAACTGGGTTCCTCCCACTGTATTCACTGTAGAGTCATTTGACATTTAATTGTGTTATGTTTATTTATGAGGGGAAGACATTGCAGATTTAGATTTTACTTTACTGATGTAGGCTACAACTACCTAAGAAAAAACTGTGCCTACTAGATTTAACAAACATAGTGACACTACTAACATTGTAAGACTGAAAAAAGCATTATGCAATTAAAGTTTTATCTATATAATATGTATCAAAACAAGAGTGACACAGTAGTCGTGTCTTATATGGATAAAACACATAGATGAATGCATACTACTGCATCACAGTGAAAACATTTATCAAAATAATATACTGGTAGATGTTGTACTGTTTTAGTGATTGTAAAACTCCCTATGGCAAATTTATGATTAGGCTATTATAAAGTTTTCGAATGTCAGAGCATCTCAACAATGTTAGTGAGTGTAAACTGCTCCAAAGCTCAGAGAGAAATCTAGGAAATGCATGACTGTTGTTTTAAACAAGGTCTGGTAGGTAAGGTCCAGTATACTGCTTAGACTTTAAATTACTACTGTATGGACATCACGATCCAGATATAACTGTGCAAAGCCTGATAGCTAATAAAGAAAATATTATGCAACTTTAAAGGTAGCCAGTTTAATGAGGCCAACATTAGAATAAATTGCTTTATTTTGTTAAAAGCAGGCAGCAGCATTTTGAATCATCCACCAAAAATGCTTAATGTAAAGACTTTTTAATTCCCTTTAGGTCAAAATTATAGTTTTTTTTTTTTTAGAAAAAAGTTGAGTACACACATGCAAAGTGACAAAACAGTGTTGTGGTGTATGGAATTTATTGGCATACATACATAATCCTTACAGTCTCTGCACTTTTAGTGGAATATAAAGATTTCGCTTGAACTAGTAATGCAACTTTCACACAGACAAATGAGAGATAGAGTCACAAAGCACTAGTTTAAACTTCAGCAAAGCACGCTCATTCTTGCAATCCACATGGTATAATAGCCTACGTGCAGGCAAACGTAAACCTGGATTGTTTGCAGGTCTAAGGCACTGATTTTTTTGTTAATCCTCCCAATTTAGACACATGAATTTAACATATAAACACATTTAACAAACCAAACTACTCTCCTCACACTCTTGATAGCACACGCACACAACCACACACTCACACACAAAATTAATATGCACCCAGTCACTTGAACTACACTACGTTAGCTGACAGTGAGGCTAGTCCTTCTGTTAAAGAGTGATTTTGAAAGCACAGGTATAGTGTTGTTGCTGGGTCCAGAGTAATGTTTTACCTGGAGAATTGTGTACATTATTCAAAAACTTTCATCAAGACTTTGGTTTCAGTTTTCACCATGCTATATTCAGATCAGGTCTCACCTGGGTTTTGTGGCATATGCACAATTTGAAAGCTGAACTGCTGTATCTTTGTCTCAAAAATATAAGACATACATGGGAAATGTTGAATTAAAAAGCGCCAGAGAGACTTATCTGAGCATAACATGGGAACAAGAGGAGCTCAAACTTGAACCAATAACAAACTGTACATAGAAGCAAACTTTTTTTTCTGCAGCAAAATTATTACTTTAGCAGTAAGATAAAAACTAATTTCTGGCTGGTGGTAAACTAAAGCCTAAGTAAACTAGAGAGAAAGAATAAGAAGTGCATTGGTCAAGTACTGGCCTACTCTGGCCGATCAACCAACTTCCTAACCATAAAACCTACGAGGGTCATTTCAATATGAGGATTCTCCGAGCGCCCAACTTTTCTGCCTTCTCTAACAGTGACTTTCATATTCCAAAAACAGTGACAACTTGACTGTTTGTTTTTTTTCTGTAATAACTGTAAAAATATAAGGATTGTAGTAAAAATAGCCCCAAGGCTAGTGTAGGGGCGCAGTAATACAATCAAACATGACAGTACTGAACACAAGGGAATCCTACAATACTCTTTGATAGCCCCTGAATCTACCAAATATCAACACAAACACTTTAACATCATAAAAAAGTATAATAATTAACATAGCAGAGTAACAAAAGTCAGTTTAATAACAACACACGGCCGCAAGGTAAATCAAGTATGAAAGGAAGGGAGATAGTGTGCATCCTCTCCTTCATTGCATCCTTATTTAGGCCTCCTTTGTGCTAGCCTTCATCTTCTCAACTGTTTCC
>JANJYP010257644.1:0-12293 GCA_024605115.1 Rastrelliger brachysoma | reverse complement strand
GACCTTGATGTGTTAGAACTGCTGTAACCTACATGTGAGCCAAGGGGGGGTGGGGAGACAAAGGGGCAAGGAGTAGTATTGGATTTCTCCTAAAGTGCTCAGATGTTTTTAGGATGATGGTAAAAAAGGAAGGAAAACAAACAGAAAACCACTAAAGCAAACAGGCATAAAGAAGATTGACTGACAGGAAAAGAATGTCTAAAATTAAAATGAATGGAATGAGAAAGAAAGAGCTCGAAAGAGAGAGAAGGAGACTTTAGTTTGAGAGAATATCATCGCCCAGTATAGTCTGTATGAAAGTGTTGCCAAGGACATTTTTCCTCGACAAAGTCATCCGTTCATCTTTTAAAAATGGACGTGTTGAATGGCCATCCAGATGTCCAGTAAATTACATGTTGGCCACTCTATTAGCAACATGTTTGATTTATTATGTAATTAGGCCACAGTAAAAAATAAAAATAAATGAATGAATAAATAAATGAATAAATAAATTAAGATTCTGAAACTGAGGTCATAATATTGAAATAAAAAAGGCAAGGCAAATAAAAATACATTTTGGCCATTTTATTAGCACTTTATTTGACTTATTATATAAATGACCCAATGTTACCAAAAAATTAAAAAAATATTTTAAAAATTAAGATTTTTAAAGTCAAATTAAGAGAAGAGAATACAGTTTTAAATGGCTATACAGATGTAAGTAAATTAGATTAGGGCCATTTTATCAGCAGTGTATTTGACTTCTTATGTAACTGTCCACTGTTAAAAAATATTTTGAGGGGGGTGTTGGAATAATATTACAAAAGGGGGAAAGTGTAAAATGGCCATCCAGATGTGCAGTAAATGACTTCTTTGGCTAGTTTATTAGCACTGTATTTGACTTACTATAAATGGGCTACTGTTAAAAAAATTTAAAAATTAGTTTTTGAAACTGAAATTATAATAAAATAAAATAAATATTTTGAGGATTTGGGAGAAATAATATTATGAAGGAGAAAAAAAAGTGGAATTACAGTGTTTTGAGATTAAGGTAGTGTTAAATGCTCACCCAGATGTCTATTAAAAGACATTTTGGACACTTTATTGGCAACATATTTGATTTATTATGTAACTGGGCCACTGTTTTTTTAAAAAAAAAAAAAAGATTTTGAAACTGAGGTCATAATATTAAGTAACAGTATAAAGGGGAAAAAATGACAGAATTTCAAGAATAAAAGTCTGCTTTAATGTAAAATGTCTCATGTTTATTGGATAACATGTGCATGTTTTTATATTTCCTGACAGTCCAGGGGCTGATGTGTCCTCCAGCTATTTTAACCTGTGTTTGGATTGCAGAGTCACATCTCTCCCCCCTGACAGGTAGCTCTGTGTCTCTGTCACCTCTAGTTGCCCCTCACTTGACTGGGCACCTTTGCTCTGTTTTGGGACTCGCCTCTTTTACTCCAGGATACTCAAAGAGACAGCTGTGACTGCACTTTATCAGAGGTGCTGANTGTGTGTGTGTGTGTGTGTGTGTGTGTGTGTGTGTGTGTGTGTGTGTGTGTGTGTGTGTGTGTGTGTGTGTGTGTGTGTGGGTGGGACAATAAACCAGTCGCTGCGTCAGTCTGAATGGGATGTTATCTACTACTACATCTGCGCGGCACAGGGAGTAATAACATAATGAACATAATGCACAGCAGACTATACTGATTGCGGTTGCCTTGTCACATCCTTTACATAAAGCCCGCAGAGTTTTAATCAGGTATGATGTCATGGAGGCGCTCTGGGCTCAGCTGTCTGGAGAAAAAAAGGTCCCTGCTGTACTCCAGCTGCTGCTTCAAAACACGTCCACTTATTGACTCATACTGCACGTAACTGCTTTCATTATGTCTGATAATAATAATTTGAAATATTAAAGGTGACACACTGTTTAAAAAAACGACATCTGTTTACTACATAAAATCTCATTAATGCTATATTTGTATTATTTCATAATAGCATGACTTTTAATGACTTTTTTTCTCATTATATAACAACTTTTTTTCATTAAAGTACATTATTTTCAACTCTACACAAAAGGATATTATAGCTTTCATATCCTTACTGGCAATATGTTCATTATTGTTACATTGGAAGTACATTATTTTCATAACATGGTGACTTCTCAAAATCCTTTCTCTTTCCTGCGTCGTAACTAATGATGCCACTTTGTAGCACTGCAAACTTGTTCTTCATAAATGAACACGTCGTTTACTAGATTACGACAAATCCATCTGCGGGAAACAGCAATGACCTGCTGTGTGTGACTGTGTTACTGTCACTGTTACAGAAATAATCAGCCTGATGAGACGTCTTTATGTCACCCGCAGCAGAACAGGAGTCTCGCACAGAGTTGTTTTAATCACAATTTCTATTAGTGGAATTGAGCATCCTGCACAGTGAAAGTACTCCATCTGCTTATGACTGGTGTCTACATCTTCATCATTTTTCCTCATACCTCTTTCTTACATTCCAACCTAAAACTCTCATCACACGCTTCACTACAGATCAGGTCAAAGTGTAGTTTCGTTAACAGGCGGGCAGGATGAGAGCTGATAGTCTCAGCAACCTTCCTGCCAACAATAAGTCAATTAAAAAAAGATGAAATATATGTTTTATGCATGGATTCTCATTGCCCATAAGACCTTGGACTGGAAGCATTACAACAGCTATAGTCAGAGGTACACTAGCACTCTATAGTTACCTAGCAACCGCTTTCACACCCACTATCAAGGTTATCTCCCTGATGGCTAACACATTTTGCAGNACACACACACACACACACACACACACACACACACACACACACACACACACACACACACACACACACACACACACACACACACACACACACACAGATGCATGTTTGAATGCCATACACATTCTTGAAAACTAGGATCCGTTCAGCTCTGCTGCTTGTTATTTTCCATATTTTTAAAATTCAAATGTGATTAGTTTCTGTACACATTTCCATCACTGTAATCTGATATCTATTCTTGTAGTGTTTGCAACTGATTGTAAAGTTTGTTGGAAAAATAATGCTGCTTGTCTGATTTGGAACAACGATGATGTGCCTTGTTGACAGTAGACGAGGCTTGTCATGATAACGATATATTGTCTTATTTGAAGAACATTTTATTGAGGCCAAGGCCAATGATCAAGGTCATGTCAATGTATCATAAGTTGATATCCTAGATATGATGATGCTGATTACTGTACAATAAGTCAAAGTAATTATTGTAACAGGGCTACATTTGACAATTGATTAGTTCAAAAAGCTCCAAAGAAATGTAAAAAAAAACCAGAAAATCTACATCTTCTGTGGAGCATAAATCTGCTCAGTGTATTTCATGTCTGTCCAACTATTACATTCATACGTCTCATGCTTAAAGTGGATATTTTGACTGATGACTGATGCAGTAGAGAAAATGTTACTGGGAGTTCTAAAAACAGAAGATAATCCTCTGGGGACTATGAATGCCCAAAGCAAATCTCCTGTTGGCCTGAAACACATTGCTTGATTGGTTTTTGCCATGCTAACAGCTTAGTTATTGGAATGACAATGTTCCTCTAACAGCCAGTTGTTCTATTAGTTGTTGGTCCAGATTGAAATATCTCCACAACCACTGGAAGGACGACCATGAAACATTAATATTCCCAAGAGGAGGAATCTTAATATGTTTGGTGACCGACTGGCTTTTCATCTAGAATAATAATGGGGATGGCATTTGTAGTTTTGAGTGAAATATGCAGTATATGATGAATATATTTGTGTGATGTATGTATTGTCATATATTTTTGAAACATGCATTCATGTTCCCCTAAGGATAAATTGTTACAACTTAAACTTTTCTGCCATCATCAGTTAAAAAGTTTGATTTAAGATTTTTTTTAACATACCTGTTGCTTAGTCCTTTTTAAAAAAAATTCGATGGTTAACACATTAAACAGTACAACTGCTAAATGTCAGCAAATGTCAACACTGTCATTTGAACATGTTACAGTTGTATTCTGACATGGGTTATTTAGCTCATTGTAGCATTGTGCCTACAAACAGCCTCACAGAGCTGCTAGCATGACTGTAGGCTCTTGTTAGAATGATATCATGGGCAGCTAGCTACACATGTGCTAAAATATGTCACTCATAGAATTGTAAGGTTTTAACTCAGTGAAGAACATCACTAATAAATTGTAAACAGTGTTGTATTTTTTTTTATGTTTTCAGTTTAAGTGTCTGAATACAGTGTTGGTCTCTTCCATGCGGGCCCTGAACAAAACACATGAAGATGCGATTGCCCCACCCCCCCACCCTCCACCCCCACTTCAGCCAGACTGTCATTTTACATCTGAGTTTGTTTGCCTGGAGAAATGCTAAACAGAATGAAGTCCGAGCGCAGACACAGACGCCACTTCTAATTCCTTTACACTTAACACACAGGGACAGCGAGACGCTGTGACGACACCCACACAGACAAGCGCATTCACAGGCAAACGGAGACTTACAGGGGGGACCATAACATACCCCCAGGGACAGTCACATGGCTGAGTGATCAATACACACCATGTGTCTGCTGTATAAAGATCTTTCTCTGCCTGTCCCTCTGTTTGCCTCCTTCTGTTTTGTGTTTTTCCTTCCTTTTCCACAGATGCTCTTTTACCCCCAACTCTATCATTCTCTTGTCTTGTTTATCATTTCTTTTCGTCCTCTCCTCCATCATCATCACGACACAATTTATGCTCTCTCTACAGAGCTCCTCCTTGACTTTCCTTTATTCTTGCCAACTCTTCTGTGAATGATTCTTCTTTCCCTCCCTGTTTTTTCTCTGATCTTCAATTAGGAGATCCTAATCATCCGTGTCTAATTTTACTCCTCCCCATGTGACCTTGCACAAAGACTTTTTCACATCTAATAAAACATAAAGCAGGCCACTTAACAATCTCCTATGTACTCTACCATTAACTGTAATTAACTAAACGGCATGATGTGAAAGTTGCAAAATGTTACAAACACACTGTCACAATAGTTGTTGGGACTCTTGTAAATGTAAATGCGTATTTGCTTGTGCTTGAAATGTATGCCAGTTTTCCAATGTTCACCTTTATTAGCTACAGCATAGTAATAGAGAATGGAGCCCACAACCCGAAATCCTAACTTTTTATGAGATAGTCAAATAATTGACAGTAAATCTGGGCCAGAATGTACTAAACCCAGAATAGGATTGCTGATCCTGCATTACTCAGTAATTCATTCATAAGGATGTGAAAGGAAGATTTTTTTTTCTGCTAAGACAGCACTTCTGTTCTCAGATGCCTGATATTTTATGGATACTGGTCTAAATATTATGGTCCAGTATTTCACCTGGCTCTTGGGACAAATGTATTTCTGCTTTTTTGTTCTCTGTAAAACAAAAAAAATGGTGTATTGTATTTTTTGTTGCAGCTAGTGTACAAAATAATGTACATTTACAGTGGGAAGACGCCTTTGAGAGAGCTTTACAAAGCATTTATTGTCTTTAGCAGTGCTAGCATAATGGAGTTACATGTCTGGGTTACTGTGTAGCAAGACTACAGGCTAAATTTATTAGGGGTAATTGAAGAGGTGATTCAAGAAGTGATTATACTGCAGGTTAGGTCTTTTATAATGATACATTATTAAAGTGTCTAACTGTTGTTAGTGTACTTTGGAAAAGAGGAAAAGGATTGAACAAGAGTCTACAGTCACGCTAGCAGCTCTGGGAGGTTGTAAAAGCTAACATCATCATGCTAATACCTTAATCATGTTTATCATCTTAATCTGTTAATGTGTTAGCATACTAACATTTGAAAAATAGCACTAACCACATACTCAGTTGACACTGACTTGAATGTCTGACTTACTGTATAGCAAGGCTACTAGCAAATTCTTGGGACAATGAATGTCTTTACAAAATTTGATGAAAAGTCATCGACTACTTGTTGAGATATTTCATTCTGGGAATAAAATGGGAAAATGGCAGACCAACAGACCAGTATAAAAATCAATAAAATAGTCAATAAAAATGAAAATGATTTTTATTTACTGCAGTATGACTGTGTTAAGGGTAACTGGCACTGATACAGAATTTCTTTGGGGCATCAAGCCACAATCATCCATATTCAACAAGTTGTTTTGTTGAGCATCATCGATTTCGCTTATTAGAGTTCGAGTCTGGTGGTGAAACAGTCCAGTGCTTTTTAATAAAATAACAACAACTGCACATTGGTGCTGGAGGGATTGTTAACAGGTCACATTTTTAGACATTGTGCAAAACTGAAGTCATACTGGGAAAGGATTCATAGAGAAACACTTTCCATTTTGAACATTAATTTATCATTAGACCCATTGTATTCTATTATATGAGCAATCCTGATGTAAAAGTAGAAAGGCTAACTTGTTGCACATGCTTTTATTGGTAGCGAAAAAAATGATGACTTCACTTTACACCAGTGGGAAAACATGTTAATGACAGTCTACCCAATGGAAAAATATAACAGCAAACTCCATGTTACGACATGCATGTTTTTGTCCTGACATGCTCCTGTAATTATCAATATAATACTGACTTAATCGTGGATTTGGCCAAACCTAACCCTAACCCCAATGCTTTCTTTTAAGGTATTTTTAAGGTTCCTCTCTATGTGATTGCACATGGTTCTAGATTTATCGTTTTTATACTTGTATGACAAACTTTGAGTCTTTTTTTCAAATTTCCTGAAAGCAGCAGAAAGCAGCAATGTATAATTCATTCATATAATTTTTAAGGCTACACTACAGGGGAAACAAGTAATTTGTATAAGAGATAAGAGGGTTGCGTGGCAGCCCAAATACAAAGCAACATGTCCCAATATCCACCAGCTAGATTGCCATATTGTCAAGTATGAATATTCATTGTTTCCAGAGGAGGATTTTACATTATTCTGGTGGCTCCCTGACCTTTCATCTTTTATGTATCTCAAAAACAAATAACTAGAATCCCATTAACTTGTCTGTGTTTGAATGTGAAGTAGGACAACGCTGGAGGAAAAAACATGTGATCCCCTCTTTCCTTTTCTCTGTACTGTCTGTGCTATTCAACATCACACGAGAATAATCCGGCGTTACCGCGGACATGATCTTAAAAAGATGAACAAAGGGTCAACTGCTGCCTTTGGGTTTTTCCCTGCGACGGTGAGAGCAGAGGGTAAAACGCTCGCAAACACACATACGCACGTTCACGGCAAGATTTATGCAATTAAGCTGTTAAGCTGTGTGTGTGTGGCGTGTAAACTGCCAGTGGCCTAACTGATAAGTGCAGTAAGTGAGTGTTAAGGACTGGATGTAATCACACACTGATGCTCATGTAATTCTGTTTACTGCTGTTGCTCATTAGTGGTGTAACACAAAGCTACTAACTGCATCTGTCTATTTATTTCATAATTATAATGAAATAGACAAAATAACATTTATATCATAATATTTTAACCATGTGCTAAAACTAATCAACTAACAATCAAATACGACCATACTAAGATAACGTAGTAAGTTCATAGTGTGAGAATTGAATAGTGGGAATACAACAGGAGGTTTTCACATTTGGCAAATACTAGTCACAATTGTGTTGGAATTGATTTTTAAAAACTGGGAGGTTGTGTATGTAATGGAAGAAAGCCAACATAAATAAAGAGTTAGTCTGAAGTGTATTATTTGAAAAACTGAGAAAGCTTGAAAACAAATTATGCGTATGTTTTTATTAAAGTGAGTTTATACATGTGGTGGGAGTAAGTTTAAGTGTCTGTGGGAAAAAAAAGGATGAATGTTCTTTCTGGCTTTCTTTTTCATTCATAAGGTAAATATTTGTTACTTCTCATGTAGCAAGTAAGTGCAACATGAATGTGTGAGACAAAGAGTAAGTAGTACAACAGGTGTGTGACATCTGTGTGTGTTCACTGATATAACTGAGTTAGGACTAATGCTGTATCTCAAATCACATACTTCTGTACTTACACTTATAATATTTTGAAGGTTTACACTGAGATCTATGGCAAAATACAGTGCACTATGAGAAGTTGGATGATGCACTCAAAAAAAAAAAAAATCAAAAAGTTAAGTGTGGAACTATAGACACTTCTTGCCTTCAATGGCCGCCAAATGGGCTACATAGCAGAAGAAAATGGTGCCCATGGTAACTGCAGTGAACATCACCATAATGTAATATGTGATGTATATATATGCAATATGCTTGTGGTTTTTTTTACACTATCACGATGCTACATATAAGCCATCAGTAAATTCATTAAGTTAAATTAGCAGTCTGTAATGATTTGGCACTCTGAATGCTAACACTAGCTTGCAAACAAAATTTCTGAAAAGTACACAATGGCTGTGTTTGATGTGAAAACACGCTAACCTGTCAAAATGTGCGCATTACTCAAGTAAGTGCATAGTGTACAGACGAGGATTAAGTGTGTTAACATAGCAGCCTGTAGTGATTTGGTACTGTGAATGCTAATGCTAATTTGATAACGCTAACTTGCTAGTGTTAAATTGCTAACATAATTTATAGTAAGTGCACAATGGCCGTGTTCCATCTGAAACCATGTTAACCTGTCAATTTGCACACTACACAAGTAAGTACATAGTATACACAACATTACATAAAAGTGTGCTACTAGAAGTATGTGTTTTGAGACACAGCATTTATACAGTATTGTGTTAATGGCAAACTGTGACATTCAGGGATGGATGCTGTTTGTAATTGTTCATATCTAAATAACGCATTTGTATCCTTAAACATCCCTACTACTCATGTCCGTGTCATGCTTAGCTGACAAAATTGACATCACACCGAAAGCGTCATTTTGGTTTTAGTGTTAGTGTAATGAGATGGCCTACATTCATATCAACTAATATGTCAAATAAATATGTCCAAACACTCACACATGCATGGTGTAATCCAGTGGTGTTGATTGTGCAACTAAGCTGCTGTATATCGATTTAAGAGGATCTCATTATAGTCAGTCAGATTAAGCGGCTAAACCCGGCGAAAGGAAAGATCTAAAATCCCGTAAGAAATGTCCATCTTTAGAGGCGGGGTCACAGACGAGATGAGAACAAGACAGGAAGTGATTGAGAGGAGACAGAAGAACAGACGAGGTCACATTTTCTGTGTTTGACGGACTCCATTTAGTCTGAAAAATGCCTGGTCGTACCCACGCTGTTTAATTATTCATTTTTAATTAATTTTGTAAATGACATTGTGTGTTCTCTCGTAATTGTATTTCGTTAGGCTTCGCTGTGCTGCTTTGTAGTGTGTGTGTGTGTGTGTGTGTGTGTGTGTGTGTGTGTGTGAGAGAGAGTGTGTAAAGTGTTGTCTTTGTTTTGTTGAGTGTGACAATTGACTATGTGGCCCCTCCTGGAGCACAAACCACAGGGCAGCCTTGTGATTACTACAGAACAGACAACCACCTAATCACAAATACACACATATACACACACACAATGCAGAAATGAAGCTAACCTGCCATCTGAGCGCAGTTTCCACCAAATAACTGTCATTTACAACAAATTTCCACTCTTGATAACACGCATACACACACACTGAATGGGCCATAGTCACAGCATGTGCTTTTTATTCTAGGGGTTGCCTAGTAATATGTCGCATTTGACAAACACATGCAAAACAAATAGAGACAACTATACACACACAGACACAGTAAAGTGGAAACACTCCAGTCAACACCTGGAGGACATATTAGTCACAGGGCATCATTATGAGTTCTCTTCACTGAAGGAGCCACATGTTTGTCATTGAAGAAAAAAAAGGGAAGGGGGTGAAAAAGAGGAGAAGATCATCAGAGTGAGGAGAGTAAAGTTTACACTGAAGGAGGAAAGAGAACAACAAAACAGGTCGTGTGTCACTGCCGTCATCACGAACCGTGGAGTATGAGCGTCCTTTGATGTGGGCGCCGCTAATCCACATGACTACGCCCACTGTTTCTCACTCACCGCCGTACCAAACTTACAAATGACAGCTATAACGTTATGTAAATGATGCATGTGACAGTTTCCTAATCTGTGGTCTCAGCGGTTAAAGTTTTGAGTGGCTGGGTCCGGGCACTAAAACGACGCGGTTACGGTCGGGGTTAGCATTGCGATCATAGTTTGGAGTAGGAGACGGTATGAAAACAGCTGTTCAAGAATTGTCAGTGATTCAATGAATAGCAGTTAATCCACAAAAATAATTGAAACAATCACAAATATGAGAAGGATCAGTGTACTAGCTTGTGTAATCTGTATACATGTAGATACCACATTGTATTTTTGCGCATTAGTTGTCTTTGAATGATACCAAAATAGAATAAAATAAGGTTCATATTACTACAATAAATTAAAGCTGAGTCTGTTTGACAATTATTTCATTCTGTTCTGTTTTTATATTGATGATTTTAATATGCGGAGACTCAATATGTATGTTTTTACTAAAAATGTCAAATGTCACTGCATGTCAGTGTTTCACATTTCTGTTTTAATGATATTCAGCTTTTCACGCCCACTCTACTGACATTCTCCACACAATGCACAGTACATGCACTAAGTATGCAGTAAGTTATATATATATTTATTCATGTAAGTAGTTTTGATTTCACACACTACATGTTCATCTCTATCAATTATTTTATAGAAGCAAAACTAAAAGCAGCATGAAAGCCTTTGTATATATTTGTATTTCTTTACTTTTATGTTTTTTATGCACCTGATAAGCCCTTTTAGGTTTTATTAGCGCCTCCTGCACATTTGTCTTTTGTTATCTTTCTTTTTTCTAATCTCAATATATATTTCTTGTATTGTGTCTTTTTTCTTAAGTGCAGTGCATTAAGAAAAAAAAAGGATAAGAACATGAAATTAAGTTTGTGAACGTGAAAGCTGCCTTTACTCTCTGAGGGAGATCATCAAGTTGTTGTGTGTGCATGACGCTCTTATGTGGCCATGAGGCTGTATGCAGGTTTGCTTTTAGTAAATGGAGTCATAAGTGATGATAATAAATGGAAGCCAGTAATTCACTTCTTAAAAGTGCATTTGTCCCTGCTGCAATTCATCTTTTAAATGAGTGTGATTATGACTTAATGGTTATCATTCAGTATTTTGTCTAATGTGATGTTTTATATTGTATTCCTCTATTTACTGCAGTGTTTTTACTGCTAGCTTTGCAACAAATGTCTCCTTGGGGATAATCAAGATATACTTAACTATAAACTATAGACGAAAGACAATGACATGGTGTAACCCAGTGTCAATTGGTGTAACCTGTTTTCTTTCCATAAAAACCCACTAGAGGTTACTGTCACGTGCATGTACAGTAAACATACGCTAGTTCGTTTAAAACATTTGAACAAACGATGTCTGCTGAGGACAGAGAGGAGGAACGGACAAAGAAGAAACGGAAAAAAAACAGAGAGGACACACAATCAAATGCCAAACGCCAAAATGAAAACTGAGAGGAGTGAGAACGAAAAAGACAAGAGGAGGCGTAGGGAAGGGAAAAAGTGGCTGTGTTGAGTTGAGTGGAAATAAGAAAGAGGGAGAGGGAGGGAGGGGGTGGGGGAGAGGTGACAAATTCATCATGAGTGTGGCAGTGATTGTGGCCGCGAATAAGCCGGCGCCAGATTAGAAGACAGACTCAGAGCTGTGGGCTTTAACACGACAACAACAACAACAAACAAACAAACAAACAAACAAACACCATCACCTCACCCCACCCCCATTCCTCCACACCCCTGTACCCTCTTCATTTCTACATTCCCTATATCTCTGTGTTCCGTTATTCATCAGTGGGCAATTGCATATCAATATAACGTCTATCTGACTCTCTCACCTCTCCTTTTTTTCTCTCCGTCTCTTTCTCCCTCTCTTTCCATCCCCCTATTATAACCCAACAGCGTGGGTTTGCACTATGATGGAATATTGTGATTGCCTTGCCACATTTAGACTGTGAGAGGAGGAGAGGAGAGGGGGAGGTGAAATAGAGATACGGAGAAATGGAGAGACAAAGATAGAGATGAGAGTAAAGATGTGGAGGGAAAAAAATATGTAGCACCTTTCGAATAAAGCTTGTTAGCCATGGGGTGTTAATAAGGCGGAACAAGGTGTGTGTGTGCGTGCAAGTGTGTGTTTGTGTGTGTGCTCAGTGATCCGTCTGGCCTTGAAAAGCTGCAGTTTCTGTAATCGGCCCCCATACAATACAAGGCCAAGGAGGAGACAAGAGGAGAAAAGAGAA
>JANJYP010257413.1:0-10156 GCA_024605115.1 Rastrelliger brachysoma | reverse complement strand
ACACACACACACACACACACATACACAGACACACACATACCATTAGTGGGTTTTATTAATCTAAATATTTTTCATTGTATGTGACCTTTTTTTTTGCTATAGGTATGGAGTGAGGAGATGGCTCTGGTGCTGGCCTGTCTCAAACATCTAAATGAACAACAGATGAAGATCCTGAAAGCCATGGTAATCAGACAGAGCTACACACTCAACAGGTGAGACAGAAAGATCTCTATTAAAATATCTAAGGCTTTTCTATTATCTGACATGTTTAGGAAGTAAAGGCACTCTTTCCTTCTGTAATGATTTAAACAAACGCTAAATCAATGCTGACACTAGAATTATACACCAGCTTCCTGCTAGATATCCATCTCCATTTGTATCTGAATCTGTGGTCATGCATTTAAGTAAAATATTGCAATATGATCTTTTTCACAGCCAAGTGGGGAGCCTTATAGAGCAGAAACATGAGCACTTGCTGGTGGCAGTGCGGAGGTACTTTGTGGTCAGGCACTTTTGTCTGCACACGCTGAAGGAGATGAGGCTATCCAAGTTGAAGGTGCTCTCTCAGACCGATTTCAGAGCTCTGCTAATGGAGGATCCCAGTAAAAGCCAGACCTGTGTTAATTCAACTCTCAAGGTGAGAAAAGTATACATTACAGAAACTCTTTGTAATTTTTTTTTCTGGGTGTTTTTGAGCACCTTAATAGAGTACAACTGCAATGTGGATGCTACAGAATGACTGATTAAGAGAACTTGGTCATAGTTCAAATTCACAGCTGTTCCGATGTCATAACAATCACAGAGTAGCAGTGCCAGCCTAGCAGAGAGACATCTGGGTCCGGAGAGTCACCTGGTGGGCCACAGCTTCCAGCAGGAGTTTTTGTCTGAGCTGGAAACAGGGACAGAGCTTCTTCAGGGCCATGCACAGCTAGTGCTGGGTAATGCCCTCAGCTACGCCATCCAACAGATGATGGAGGCCCCACCCACTGAGTCACAGGCCCCATCTAAACAGGATGATGGTTTGAAGGTTTGGATTTAGGTTATTGTTGAAGTATTGAAGGATTATTGTTGTTTCTCTCACAAATTAAAGTCAAATCTCTGTTGTCTGTCTGATGAGTTTGTTTAGTATATTTCTGTCTTCAACCTATGTTTCCTCATTAGCGTCACCTGACAGAGGCTGCATCCGAGAGTGTGTATGTGACCAAAGATTCTCTCACTGCACTGGTCCAAAGCTACTATTCCCACCTACAGGACATCACCAAGAAACTGCAGGAAGATCAGTCAAACATAAACCAGGGTGAGATGACACANACACACACACACACACACACACACACACACACACACACACACACACACACACACACACACACACACATACTTAAATAGACAAAATGCTTTTTTCCACCACCACTATGTGTTTCATTGATGAGTCACAGGAAACGTGAATTTACCAAATGAATAAACCTCTAAAAACCTCTCTATCTTTGATTCATAAAACCATTTTGCATAGGTAAGGCATTCTCAAGGTGTGTACCAGATACTGATAAAGCCTATCACCACCAGGCACATTTCCCTGTGTTTTACGGTATACAGAGTTTTTTTTTTTATCTGGCCTCAGTTTTGACCTCTCTTCACAGTAACATATGGTGGAGGCAGTGTTTTTGTAATTACTCTTACTGCCAGAAGGGGGAGAGAAAAGTCTGACATTCTAGCTTTAATTTAAGAGAGGTTAACTTTTCCTACAGATATGACTGAGAAGCAAGAAAGCAGCAGTCAGTTGAGCAAAGCATTGCTGAGAGAGCTGGTGAACTGGGGCAGGAAACCCACTTCTGCTGAGTTTCAACAGAGGTACACCTGGCTTTGACAGTCATTTTTGACTTTTTACCACTACTCTTTTATTTCTTAAAACACATTAAATAAGCATAGTTTATTTTTTATTTGTGTGTATATGTTAGGGTTGAACTCCACAAAAGGAGGGTGTTGGAGCAGTGTGATCTGGAGCAGGAGATGATGTGTGAGAAACTGAGGCAGAGGAAAGTAGCCCAGGATCAAACGATAGAAAACATTAAAGGACAGCTACTGGTTCGTATGCTTCATGCCTTCATGTGTTCTATATTAGATACTGGGATTATTGACAAATGTCTTTGTTATTTTCTGTAAGCACTGTGTTGTTGTGTCCATTAGGAGGCAGAAGAAAGCTTCATAACTGAGCTAGCAGCCTTGGCCCGAGTTTCTCTCCAGAGTCCAGATCAAGAATCCAGTGAAGAGGACAACACTGGTTAGCACACTTACTCAAGAGTGTAAAGATATGTATACCCTACTGTCTGTTTCCTGTCTCTTATGATGTTAAATTTCAACAGGTGATGAGAATCCCAACATACTGGACCTACTGGCCCTGAACCCAGCATTAGACCCAGCCTTGAATCCATCACTGACTCCCACTGTTGTAACCCCAGCTGTAAAACCGACAAAAAAGAAGGAAAGAGAATATGAGACTCGCGTCAACTGAAATCTTCACATAGTAATGTTTACATATGTATACAACTATGACCTTTTGCTACACAAAAACCCCTACTATTTTGTTGTTGATTTTTCATAAAGTGTAGCAACTGCTAGTCTTTTGGTATCAGTGTTGTTGTAAGAAGGTGGTAAATTAAGGGACCCGATCATTATTTATGTAAAAATGATTTTCCAGTCTCTTTTCAAATGTTTATACAAGTATTGTGCTTAAATGTTATGATTAAAAATGATCACTTTTCTTTTTCCAAATTGTTAATTTTTTTTTTTGAAAGAAAATGGAAACAGTCATTTTTAATCACTCTCCTTAGTAAATGTCACATATCAAACTATAGAGTCATTGAAATCATACATACAGAGTACATTGTTGAATTGTGTTATTTTCACCTGGCATATGGCAGGCCTTAATGTAATACATTTTAACTACTGCACACACACATTGCTTTTCATAATATGGCTCATTCACTGCATTGATTCCCAGTGATTCCACTGAGTACATAGGATGATGGATGTGCTCCTCTGTGAATTGTCAGATGAATTAGAGATGTCCATTCTGATTGTAGCAGAGTGCTACTACTCAACGATGAAAGCCTTGCCCTTCTCTTATCCTAATGGGGTTTTAAGTACAACCCTTTATGGATGATAATGCAGAGTAATGGTGAAAAGTCTGGGAGGGCTGAAGTCTGGCAGACAGCTGTGTGTAGGCAGCAATCTAGCAGGCAATTTACCCTGGACCTTATGGTTTACTGACAGTTTAGCGTTTTAGGAGTGTCAATTAGTAGATATCAATTTTTAATCTGTTTGTATGCTCAATTTGCACATATAACCAATTACTCCAATGGCACATTGACAAAATATGGTCCTGGACCTGACATACTCATACACACTGGATTGTCCTGCCAAGAGTATCTCTCCTCCTATGTATCAATCAGACATATGGGTGTATGCAAGTGTCGTCGCTGATCTGTCGTGAGGGGAAACCGTTCGGATGTATTTTGAGGTCCCGTAGGGGACTGCAGGGACTTGTGGGAAGATGACCTGATTTCTAATTTTTTCCTCTCCTGCCTGGGCTGTAGGCTAGTCGCAGCTACAAACACTGAAGCCCATGAAATGAGACTGGCAATATGAACTGGCCTGCATCTATGTGGAATATTTTTTTCGCTGTTTGCGTAAAATTGGATTTTATTTGACATTTTTGATGGACGCAGGTGTGACAGAAAATCTTATTCAATAGATCAGGTAAGTAGAGAAACACCTAGGCTCCTCTCATGCTTAAGATACTCTTTAGTAAGACGTTTGCAACCAGAAATGCATTTGCAACTGTCGTTTTATTATTGTCCCAGATGGCACACAAACACAACCGAGGACTCGTTGCGCTCGTTCAGAGGGGACATTTCCCGTCCTATCAGTAGGCTGTCTGATTTCAAACGCAGCTTGACGACACGGAGCAAAGTTACTCAATTCTTGTTAGTAATGCCATCGATACAGTGTTCCATAGTTATGAGGGCAAGCCCTGAAGCTGTAAAATGTCAACTCAGTGAGGTAAAATGTGAGTAGTGTGAAGGCGTCATCAGATCAGATGATCGGTTATTTTAGGGCCCAAAATAAGGTCGCTATCCAAATTCCCACTCAAAGGGCTTTTACCACCACAGCTGAGACAATATGCTGCCATATATACTTCCTAAAAAATTACAAAATTTGAAGTACAATCAAACTTGTGATTGAACTCTAATGGAGAGTTGCTATCAATTTAATTCTACAACTATTAAAATGAAGGATAATATTAACCACGAAGAATAACGTTTCACATCATATTAAAACAAATATAACATGGTGATGTGCAATGTTTTATTACTACTATACTTTATTATTATTAAAATGTATTATGCATAGTTTGACAATAAACATTAATATTTAATACTATAATTCAAAGGCAGACTTTCTTTAGTAAGAAAAGAGGACTAAATTTCCATCAGTACTGTGAATACCTTTAGGCTGCATTTTACATGTACCTGCAATCTTATTTATATTGCTTTATATATCATCTAAATGACTTTTAAGTGATATATAAAGCACTTTGCATCACCTAGTTGAAAATAAACCTGACTTCCTTTGCTAACTCCCTTGCTTTGCTTATCAGGTGAATAGCCATGGCTAACCTGCAGCAGGAATACCCAGGGGTCCTCTTAGGGATCCTGGAGGAACTGGCCAATATGCGCCAATGGCTGACCTTCCAGGACCTTTGTCGCATGGTCAGCACCCGCTTTGACCTAGAGAACCTCATAGAGCTCAGGAGCCTGCTGTTTGCTGCTGCCAGCCGTGATCCCTGTTTCCCAGCCACACTCTTCAGAGACCGTGTTTCCACCCGAGGGCAAGGGTTATCGCCCATAGGTGTCGCTGCTGACATTGTAACTATCTTCAATCTTATCCAGATGACAGGCGGGGCCTCTGATGACAGCCAACCAATGAGAGCCCAGACTGTCCTCCCCGTTGACCAGTCTCCAGGCCCCAGTTTGCCTGGAATCCACCAGCTGACCATCTCTGGCCGAGAAAGAGCACGTGCCCACTCTGATTCCAGTAGCAGGTTTATCGACCAGCATTTGCTGTTTCCAAGACCTAATTACTCGGCCCGCAAGCGAGCCAGTCTTCCCCCAGATCCCATCTCACTGGTGTCCTCCCCTCCAACCAGGGCAAGGGCTGTTTCTTTTGACTTGCCTCACACCACACTTTTGTACTCTAGTGGTCAAATTCCCAACGAGGTAATGAAGAATCTCTACTTGCCTTTGGAGACAGACAGTGAGTCAAGTGGAGAATCTGGCCACATGGAGGTATTTGAAGCTGAGCCGGGAGCATCTGTTGACCAGAAACGAAACATCTTTAGGAAGGACTTCCACAACCAGCCACCTCTAATACCACAGGTGACCATTAGCAGCGAGTCTCCCAGTCCCAACAAAGGGCAGAAAGGCTTTGATAACCACAGCTTTGAAACTATTCCCAATCCTTACCCTTCACCTACAACAGCCCACCAGTCACCAGAGCAGAGGGCTAAACATGAGAGCCTTGATGACCTACAGGACTCAACTTACTTTGGACCGGGGTCAATGACAGAGTGGTCTCCCCGGCACCTCCAGCCTCCAAGAACCCAGAGGCCCATCTGGAGCAACAAGAGCCACAGTCTTGAGGACAGGATAGGCCTGAGCAGCATTGGAATGGGGATTGAATCCCAAGGGGGACAACTTCCAAGACGATCAACCCCTGCTATAAGTAGTCTGGGGGGGTCTTCAGGAGGTGACAGTGGAGATAGTGGATTGCCAGGTGGAGGCGATGGAGTCAAGGCTCAGGGAACCCAAACAGATCCTCCAGACCCCAGACGCCTTCGTAGCCTGGTCCATGCAGACCGCCTCTCTTTCATGACCTCATTAGATGACCCAGAGTTTGGTGAAGATGACATCAGTGCCATTTTTCGTTTCTTAGATGACATAAGCATGTGCGGTTCCACGGGAGTCCTGCACCCCAGTGATGCATCAGGGGGCATTAACCAGGACACCCCTGAGGCCAGACGTGGCCGCCTAGGACAGCTCCAAAGGCTGTTTCACTCTCTGGAAAGCAGTGATGATGGACTGAAAGCGAGTGTCTGTAAGCTGCTGCTGCGTATGAGCCAGATAGAACGGCAACTGGAGTCACTGAATGATGTGAAGTCTGAGATTTCCCAGGTGCTTTCTGCTCTGCAGCGACTGGATGAAAAGATCCAGCAGCCTCTTGGTAGTAGTGGACAAAGCACCGGAGGGAGATGGCTGGAGCCTCTTAGTGGTGTCTCTTCTTTTATGAGCCAACCCATAACCCCTTCTGACTCATCAGACCCCCAACCTTTGTCTGCAACTGGGCATCTGTTTCCAGGGACCAGCACAAGTAGTTTGGACTGGAGCAGATGGAACACTCTTGGAGAGCAAACCGAGAGCAGCAGAAGCCAGACTGATTCTAAAGGGGTGAAAGAAGGGAAGAAGGATGTATCATCTCGCCGTACATCCAAAACCCAGGTGGAAGAGAAAGGTGTCTCTGATTCGAAAAAGCCAAATGTGTCTAACTCTGCAAGAGACTGGACTGTGTCATATTCAAAAAGTAAAGATAGCAAGTCGTCACATGGCAAAACTGAACAGGTAGAGTATTTCTACTAAGTGCTTGTTATTCCATATTTTATATGATATATGAGGACACAATTTTAGAAAAGTCCTAATTTCTGTGTGCATGCATATAAACATGTGAATTGTTTAACTAATTATATTATCACTGTAAAAATCCTAAAACTATTGTTATAAAATATATAAATACTGGAAAATCTGGAAAAACAAATTCAAATAGATTCAGTTATTGCTTATTAAAGTATGTTTATATCCATACTGTTACAATAAATGTTAGACCTGTAGCTGGCAGTGTGTACGTTTGGGCAGACATGGGTGATTATGTGGTTGGTTGACAATCTGTGAAGGCCTCTTTGTTGGTTACTGGGGGTTTGAACTTTTGCAGTGAACTTTTTAAAAAGAAAATACAGCTCACCATTCTAATTCATATGTATGTTTGCTGTTTACAGTCATTTTTATCCAATACTTCCATCTTCAAGTGAGTTGAAGCAATAATAATGTTTAATAATCCTTGCCAACTTTGTTTTCTAGGCAGATCAGTCAAGTAGCACAACTAACCTTCTGTCCCAGAAGTCATCCAACCTGGTGGAACAAGTGTTTAACTCATCCTTGTTCCGTCAAAAAGACAGCAGTCTGACTGGTGGGCTCACATCTGGAAAGGTTGTGGAGCCTAGATTAGCTGAGGGGAGAGGAAGGCCCATCTGGACCGTAGACGACAGGGAAGCACGAATCTCTCCTTTTGATTTACAGGTAAAATTACACTAGTTAAAATGTTTAATTACATTAAAATATAATTCCTGCAATGTCTCAAACAACCACAGTAGGCATTCTGTGAGATTTATTTAATGAGAGTATATCTTTTCTGAAACACATTAAATGGCATTATGTCCCTCAGGGCCAGGAGTCTCTTAACCCCAACAACATGGAGTTCTGGATGGATGACATCTACACTCCAGGTTATGATGGTCTACTCAGGCGTAAAGAAGCTGACCTCCGCCGAGCCAAGATTTGCAAGTTGCTTGTACTCATTGCCACTGCAGTGATAATCATTCTCATCATTGTCATTCCCATTTGCACTATGGGTTCATGAAGACTCTAACAGAGAGGCAACATTGTTGTCTGTTTTAGTTCTTTTTTGTTTTTTAATTAATTTCATCAGCTATTCAGGAACTTGCACGCCATTCCCATGGAGATTAATAGATGAGAGACTGTGACAATAGGACCCTGAAGCTTAATCTGTGACCAGTTAAGATTCAGTACCTCCTCAGACTTTTTTGCATGCAGTACAATAATTTATAACTTCAGAAAAAGGGATTTGAACTCTACCTTACTTTGTAATCATTGAATCTCTTCCTCATACAGTTAACAAATTGAAACTTATCTCCCATGCCAAGTTTTTTCCTCCTCGGTTATTGTCATTTATTTCATAATTTATGTTTTTAATTATTTCAGCTGGCTGCAAGAGGAAGTAATTAAGGATGGGATTTTTCAATAATTCTAACATAACACTGCGAGCATATGTTGAAACTAGTAATACTGAGCCAATGCAAAAGTGTCAGTTTATTTTTTTTCACAGTTTGCTCTTTTCTGAGATACACTGTTACAAATGCATTGCGAATACATTGTGAATCTGCTTCAGCCTGGAACACTGCCTGACATTTTGTAATCATATTTTTTTGCTGGTCCCTTGAGAAATCTACAGGGCTTATTTCTCTTACATGTAAGATAATTGTTTTAGTGATATATAAGAGTTTTACATCTACAGTTTATAAATAGTAATTGATTCTGATCACAGAAACATATTTTCTTTTAGTTATAATGTTCATATACTTAATTTAAGCAACAAGATACACTGCTCAAGCTTAAATCAATAAAAATAATATTTTTATAGAGTTCCCCTCCCATTTTTCAAAATGGAAAATAGCAAATGTCAAATCCACTCATGAATGTGTTAAGGCTGTGGAGTGTTTACCAAGTGTCAGGTTTCAAGAAATGGAAGATGAAGATCTTGTTGATGATTGTGTTTTGGCCATGGAGCAGCTGGGGAAAGAGGGAGCCCTTTCCAGTAAACACTGAGTGTGAGATTCCTCTTATAATTTAATTGAGGGGATGTCTGGAGTGTACCTACTCACATTATCTTTTCACGGTACTCACTTGGCCAGGGCTTTTCTTCCTAACTGGAGGCTATCTCAGTGCCAACCCTGTAAAAATTCAAAACATATATTTGAATTGATTTTTGAAGCAAGACTATTCACATTTTGGGCGTTAACACAAATGTGAACACCTGTAAAATATACTTTATCTCATCACAGTACCTCCACAATAAATTCTACCTTTGTGGAGCTTGTAATGTAAGTTTTTATGGATAATGTTTCTGCAAGGTGTTGATTGAACTTATAGAATGTAATGTAAAATCTTGCATTCTATTGTTGACACCTTACAATGCAATCTGACACAACCCACAACCTCTCCCACTAACTGCAGCCTCAAAATGACCAGATACTTCTGTGACCTCCATTACAATTCTCAAAAATCAAGATTAATATTATATGAACATCACAAGCTTCTTAAAGCTTGCATTTATTGCAGTGCTATCAGAGTGCATTACAATCTGCAGGTGTTCTTCATATTGTGTTTACCCCTTCTCCGTTGTCAGATATAGATTATTTTGTTTCTGTTGAAAATTAAGCACTTTTCTCCATTCATGGGGATTGCACCAAAGTGGACAGAAACTATGCATATAACTGAGAACTATAAGTATCCAAATGCTTGTTTTAATTTTCAGTATCCAGACCGAAAATCATCACTCTCACTTTGTGTACACAAGAAGTACAGGATGTATAGAGGATGTTTTTTTGCTTCAATGCATCCTCTTAAGTAGATGTATATCTGCCAAGTGTTTCCCATGAGGCTGTTTGTGGATCCATTATCAATGGTGCCACTGAGGAGGATCTAACCCTGTAGTCAGCACAATCTGCAGGTGCTTCCTCTCAAAGTTCTGTGCATTAGAGCCTCTTAATACTGAGATGCTCTTATGAAATTTGGTTGTTGTTGTTGCTGTATCTATGAGCCTTTTAGACAGACAGTTAAAAATCATTGAACTCATTATTCAGGTAAACACTTTGTCTTAAAAATTGCTTGTAAATGAAAGAAAATAAGGGCAAGTTACAGGTGAGCAGTACTTTGTAACATGGTGGAGCTGTATGTTGACTTATGCTGCCTGTGTGAATAAACTCAACAAAGTTGTAATATGCCTTCCACAGTATGCTGTCTTATCTGATGAATAACATATTGAGACCCAACTGCCATAAAATACAAATTAATTTTTATCTTTAAACATTATGGCAAATGAGAAATGTTTGTAAGGGATGCCAGATTACACTTACAGACAAAGTACAGACAGTGATTGGTGTAAAAAGAAAATTCTGGTAGTTAAATAACCCAGGACAGGATGTAATGTACTTATAGAAATAAATAATTGATACTGACTGGCAGAT
>JANJYP010257159.1:0-10822 GCA_024605115.1 Rastrelliger brachysoma | reverse complement strand
TGTGTGTGTGTGTGTGTGTGTGTGTGTGTGTGTAATTTACATACTTTACATACATAGTGTATATACACACACTCACACTTTTTTTCAAATGTGGGTTAACAAACCTGTTAAAAAAGACTTGTGTGTGCAATAAGTTACTAAAAATGACTAATAAATAATGAGACTACTTCATTTACATGTGTAGGAAGCAGTCCATCATAATCCCAAAATACTGTTGGACAGAAATGCGCCAAATGTCAAAAATCATTCAGCCAAAGATAACGATGGGGATGCTTACTTTCAAAAGACTCTGAATGAGCTTCCTCTGCTGCCTTCTGGCCTTGGTGTTTTAATTAACACCAGCCAAATGGAATAAAATTCACATGAAATAAAGGGAATCATTGAAAATATAATCCCCTTTGAGACTTTATTCTCTCTCCACTGAGTCATGCAGTGCAAGCTCTTGAAGATTCCCATTTGAATGTCCTCATTAAACCAGCAACAGAAATTCTCCTGTTTCATCGTGGCCTCTTAATGTATAAGTAATTGGATCATATTCTCAGTCCGTGCTCCTCCTAGTTCACAACCAAATTATCTGTGTGCGCTGCAGATGTCCCCGCAGAGCAGGATAATAGAACACAGACTGTCAGTTGTGGTTTAGCCCAGGGATAACCTCAGGACTACGAGCGAGCCACTTCAGTGCAGGAGAGAACTGATATGGGGAAGCAAAGAGCAGGACAAACATGTTCAAATGCACACACAACGCTGTCACTATTCAAATTTATCTCTCTCAGTATCTCAGACACCCTAAGTTGCACTTGTCTTTAAGTAGAAGCAGAGCAAAGAAATTAGCACCAACCATGAGCCAAACACTGGCAAAATATGCAAGTGGCCAGTAGATTTGCTTCATCCACCAGCCAAAAACACAAATGGTAATCGAGTGGCTGATAAAATGGAATATTTGCACCCTGAGTTGAAGAAAATGCTTATATAAAATGATTCTTTGGTTGCGTAAAGTTTTCTAAAACATATTAGCAGGTTAAAGTGGTGAATAATTTACAATACGACCTCTTCACAAGAGTTTTAAATCTCAAATGCTAATACTGTGGTTTACACAGATTAATAACCTTGATCCATGTTTACTTTGGGTGTGTTTAGTTTATCTTAAAGCACCAGCCTGCACACAAGGCTCACTATGCTAAAAATCCAACCATGAGAATACTCCTCAAAAACACTCTGTAGGGGGGGATTAACATCTCCTGTAAGGTTCCCTCAAATCCCCATGCTTGTGCAATACCACAACGAACACAGAGATCTGATGAACATAGAAAAAAACTCCAGTACAGAGTCTGTAATATAGCAAGACTGGGGAGGGAAATAGAGGAGATGCAACGCAAATACCACAAAAGCAGCAGAGAAGGAAGGTCAAGGACACAGCTACATCACAACACATAAATGACACTGAGTGTGTAAAGAGACTGGTGGTCAGATCTGGGCAAAGTAGGAATTACACAGGCTTCACAATGTGTCTGTGTTTCATTTTCATATTGGAAACATTTTTTCTTGTGTGAATTAACACATACATTACTTGACAATGCTAAATTTCCTGGAATACTTGTTTAAATGTCTAGTCTGACCTCCCTTCATCATGCCAGAGCATGAGAAGCACAGGTGTAGTTACATGGATAACAGTCTATGTCATGTGTCTAAACAGGTGCAACTGATTTTCCTGCTATTACATGTGAAAAGTCAACTGTGGAAAATGCTTAATGAGATCAGAAAATAGATCTTATCACTATGAGATTTACCTCTTTTCTCGCTCACATAACTACAGGAAAAGAGCAAGGAACAAACTAATAAATAACTATCTAGCTAACTTTAAAAAGGGAGAAAATTAGTTTCTCTTTTACAATTTACTCTAGAACTGATGTGCAGAGTCCAAAACAACTTTCCCTCTAAGGACAAATAAATCTTGACTTTGATCTTTTTTTGCCCAGATCTGCTGATGTCGACACACGAAAGCAGCTGTAGGGGGGCAGCCACATAGTCCTACTCGGCAACGATCACCACAGAACTACGATGCAAGGGACGGTGACGTTTATACAGAGCGAGCCAGTAACTCGTTGGTTCACGCGCCCTTACTTGAGGCGAGCCGCCAGGTGAGAAGCCTTGATTGGAGACAGGGGAGGTTGGAGACTGATTGGCAGAGGATCCGACCCTACTGCGGTACTGTTGGAGGGGGGCGGCCTGATACAAGAGGATATCTGGATTATTCACATTGGAGGAGGTTTGTCGTTGGCTTCTGTGTGTTTGCTCTGTGGATGTGTAGTTTTGTTCTATCTGTTATGCTTGTCTTAATGTGAGTTACTGTGTGTTGTGTAGAGGGGTTATGAGAATAATAAACAGCAGGCTGAGGAATTACTGAAATATTGAAGGATCTCTCCACAGTCTGTTATGGTCACATCAACAACTCTTCTGTTCTGTCTTCTTTTTTCAGGCTTTTCATCCCATAAAAAAATGAAATGTGCTGCTTTATTTCCATTATCAATTCATCTAACAATTATTTCCCCCAATTATCTATTATTTATTCTGTAAAATCTCCAACCAGCAGTCATGGATTCAAAGATTTTCAGTGTAAAATTACATAAAATATAGAAAAGCAGGAGCTCTTTGTATCTGAGAAGCTGAAACTTGCTGCTTAAAAAAAAGTAACTGATTCTCCAAATAGCTGCCGATACATTTTTATGGGTTGACTAATCAATTAACCACCTAATTGTGTGACTCTTAAACAAAGACAAAAAGAAGAGGTAGTACTATTATATAAAAATAACAGATAACTATCAAGTAATTTAATTTAGAGGTGTATAAAATGAGTCTGGCAATCTCTTATCACTCAAAAGCGAACAGGAGTTCAAACCTCCATATTCCTAATCTATTGATAGATAAGCTATCAAAATATTAGTAGCATGAGATAGAGAAGTGATAAAGCAGTTCAAGGTCTCTGGATACTGATGTAACAAGTGTGATTAAAAAAAAACAGTTGTGTTAGCCTACTTTAAACTTTCTCAGAACAGAAAAAAATTGCTGTAACAGTATCATAGCTAAAATACACATCTTAGAAATGGAGAGGTCCAAGCTGCAGCCCTGCTGTGTTTCCTCACTATGTTTCCTTTGACCCCACACTGCAAAGTCTATCACTGAGATGAAGAGAATGTAGGCCACTTCATTTCTGCACTAATCCAAACACATTCCCACTGCAACAGAAGCGGAGCAGCAAGAGCCAAGATCTGAAAGACTTACAGTGCCTTGCAGACGTATTTTGATTCCTTGATGTTTTGCACATTTTGCTGTGCTTCTATTTCTTACATTCATTTCAGTTTTTGTGTAAGTTTCTGTGCAAAGCATGCCAAATAATAAAAAAAACCCTAAATTCCAGGTCTATAGAGATTTCTCTTTTACACATTTTAACAAATGGACAAATTTGTTTTCTTTCTGATGTAGATGACAACTTTTTATACAACCAACGCAATCTAGATTAACTTATCAAGGAGTCTGACTACTTTAACAAAGAACATCACTAAGATCAACACACTAATAGAATTTGAAAACTGAATTTCAGAAGTAATGGGAAGCGGCTGTCACTGTGTTGCTGTCATAATACAACACAGTGTGATATGTGTCAGCTGCTCACCGTGTTCATGTCGATGGTCATGTTGGCTTGAGAGGAAGTCTGGTTGTCTGACGTGGAGCAGGAGTTCATGGAGGATGGCAGCTGGACCAGGCCTGTTTGNTATAATGGCTTATCACAGATACACTATATTAGGATCTGCCTGAATTTCATTTGCAGGGTATAGTATAAATGGCTACAGGCTATATTTCTAAGTTTCATTTTTAAAGTTTTATGTAAGGCCATTTTACACTAATTTAATTCCAAGTGATTTTATATTATGTACATGCTGTATATTTGCAACAACTTATTAATAAACAGATTTGTACCCTCTGAGACAAGAGGTCTACATAATATTGTATGTTTACATCAAAAATAATATCATTCATTTTTAACTGTCAAATATAAAAAAAAGCATAACTTCAGTCAGAATAACACATCATAGAGCCCTTATATTTCACTCATGACCAAGTTCACAAATCATGATCATATTATTCATTCATGAACTGCTACTACTGTACATCAGAGAAAACCTCCATCAAAGGGCTTTACTTGAGGATGTGATGTGTTGATCCAAGGGCAGACAAGAGCGCAGACAGTGCAAAGGCTTGTCGATCAAATTAGGTGCTATAGTTTCATTAGAAAATCCCAAACTCCGCAAATGTTTAAGGATTTTTCAGACTTGTGTGAATTCTTCACTTTTTTAAAATATGAGTGAGAGAGACTGTAAAACAGAGTAGTGTCTGTTTAAAATTAAGTGTCATTAGTTTAGTTTAATTTAGTTTATTATTTTGCACGGATGAGGTACAAATCTGCGCAGGGTGGGAGCGAAGCCCATTCGGCTTGTACAAAGCGATACACCTCTCAACAAGCAGCTGGGGTAACAGATAACATGACAGAGGTCTACGTGCTGCTGGTAATTTGAGACTTATTTTCACCACAACAAAATGTGTCCCTTTCGTTAATTATGGAGAAATCAAATTAGGAAAATTATTCCAACGGAAAAATATAGTTGAAGGTCAGAACACATCATCTTCATTCACAACAATGAGCCCTGTTGTCATCTCAGATATTAATTTATTCACAGTCTGTGTATTATGTGGGTTTAATGTATCAGAGGAACTGAATGACAGAACAGAAACTCCAGTTTGCACTGAGTTTTGTTTTTCATTTTTGCTATTTTGCATTTAATAGTTAACAGAAATGTACAAATTAGTTATTTGATCTAATTAGTTTAAATAATAAGCAACTGATTTTCAAAAGTAAAAGTTTATATTATGATGGTTAAATATGTCCTGCAAAAACTGGACATGAGTAGCAAGCTCCTCAAAAACAGAATTGGGCGGAGTTGAGATTTTGCCAAAACTGCAGGCTGATATAACTGAATTTAAGGTAGTGAAGTTTGTTGGTTACGACACACATACTGAAAATAAACTTTGACACGGACATGCGAGAGGTAATTTTATGGATCAAACAACAATAACTACATTTTTACAGTGTGACTTTCCCATAAATATTGCACAGTTTGGACATAATGACAAACTCTTGTATTCAGAAATAAATTGAATTTGTTTTAAATTGATTACACTTGCACAAATTAAGGAACTGATGAATGAGAAAGCAGCTAAAAAGGCCTTGGTGCCAGTTTACAAAAACTGAAATACTACATGAAAATGAAGCAACAAGTCTGTAAAGGACAAATCAGCCACCTTGTTAATACAATCAGTGAAATTTGGTGGTTTTATGTATTCATGTGTTAAATGTGCAAACTTGTGGTTCAGATTTAAAAAAACTTACTATGTGCATAAATCCTGATATTTCTCTCTCCTAAGATAAAAATCGTTATCAGCTGTGTATGCTTTGTGTTTTTGAAGATAAAGAACGAAAAGAAAGAAGCACACCTGTTGGCTCTGGTGGGTCTGGGACGACGGCTGCTGGTTGAAGAAGGCATACTGGGACAGCTGCTGCTCGAGGTTCATGGCATTGATGGCCGCCTGAGCACAAAAACAAATAAAACAAAATTTTGTCAAAAATGCATCACATTCCTCCTTTTCAAGATCTTCTAGACATGTAGACCCACTCTCCCCATTATTTTATCATTGGAACAGAGACATTCAATCTAATTGTGTCCATCCCAAAATTGCACTTTATGTAACTTGAATCAAGTAGCTACCTGCTTATGCATATGTTTTGTGATTGCCCAGAGATTAAGAAAAAATGTCATGTAAAATGTCTACAACGTTGCAAGTGGATCTGGACTGTTCACCCCATCTGTTATTATTGAATGATGATTCATATCTGACCCTTAACTCAGTACAGAGGCGGCTTTTGCTCTTAGGAATAACTGTTGCTGAGAAGATGGTAGCGGTAAGATGGCTACCATCTAATACACAGTCACTCAATCAGTGGTATCAATCTTTGTCAAACAATATTTTCATGGAGCTGTCCATAGCAAGGCTGAACCGAGTGGGGCACAAAAGTCATGACTTTTTGTTTCCTTTTCATTCCTTGCAAAACAGTCATTAATTTAGGTCAATTATAGTCAGCTGACAATGAATAATGTTGCAGATAGCAGAGGTAGAGTGCACTAGGGGTGTAGGCATGCATGTGTTGTGTGAGAATGTATGCATAGTTATGCTGAGTGTGTGCGTGTGTGTGTGTGTGTGTGTGGCTCTGCATCAATTATCTACATTACATAAATTACATGAATCGAGGCAATACTTGATTTCAGTGATGGATGTAAGTGAAAATATGTTCAGGGGTGTGGATGTGGGAACGCCTAAATATATACTATTTCAAATAATGTATATTTATTTATACTCATATCGCTTTTGATTGTTTTCTTGTTGCAATGTTTTTGTTTTGTTTTGTTATTGTTTGTGTATCTATTTTTGTGCTTCATCCCACACACTGAGTGTTGTAAAATAAAAACTAATTTAAAAAGTTAATGGAAAAAAGCATCACATTCATTATTTTGTGTTTTATTCAGTCAAATGATTCCTGCATAAAATTTGTGAATAAATCTTTAAAATCTAATACTTTACACCTACATAATGAAAACATCACACACATACAGTAGCCTCACAACTGTAATATAAAAAACCCATATATACCACTGTGACTTTAAATGAACAATAAATTAAGCTTACATAATTGATATTTTAAGGAAAGGAGTCAGGTCAAAGAGCTCGGCTGTACCTGAGATAGAGTGAGAGGTGGAGATGTCGGGGAGAGCTGCAGGTTCTGGTGCTGGTGGGAGTCTCCTGCGTTCAGGATGAGAGGAACCATGTTGTCCTGCCCAGACTGTATCTCCATGGTTACTGTGGGCTGAGAGCTGTTCACTCCTACCCAGCACACAAAGAATGGCATAGGAAAGGAGTTTTTTTTTTTTTAAAGCATACATAGAGTCTGAAATCTTAAAACTAAAAGTCAGTGAGGTGCCGCAAATATTTACACGTTAAATGTGAACAGACGACTGTTTGCAGTGTTACCTTGTGTGTTCGCCAGTGTGCTGTTGGAGGAGGTGAACGAGGCGGCTGCAGCATCATCTGAGTCCAGCGGGGTGGGCAGCGGAGGAGGGAACTGGATGTTGGTCAGGTCAGGCAATGAACCGCCAGTGTTGTGGGCAGCTGGTTTTAATGAAGTGGTCAACTGCTGGTCTGGAGACGGGAATATGCTGCAGAAAACAGACGCGTGTAGTTAACTGGTCAGCGATGACAAGATTAACACATTGAAAAAATGTCAATGATGAGATGAGACACATACAGACTGAATAGTTTATCTAGATTACAGAACAAGTCTTAAAAATGATTTCTAATACAATCAACTCAGAAATATTTGCCTAGTGAGAGTTTTCCTGTCTACACACTCATTACTTTGGAAATTTAGTGAGTAAATGAAAATTATGTTGAAATACAATCAGATGGCTTCAATTTAAAGCTTTGTTTTATTCATACTTCTCAGATGTGTAAATATCCACTAATTTGAAGCAGACTGTGACACAGATTTTTACTTCCATTGGTGTGCAACATTGTAACTGCAGCTAGAGCTAAAACATTCTCATCAACATTTCATTATATTAATCAGACTTCAGAAAATGTAACCTTAGACTAGCTCTGAAGAGAAAAAAAAACAGTAAAATGCTCACTGGATTCCTGGAACTTTGCAGGGCTTGGACCTTGAAATGTTCTGAAAGGGAAAAATATAATTTATAGCAAAGGTATTGTGGAGACCACAGATAAAAACAAGTCGAAACATGTATGTGAGTTTAGATGTTTCACCTTTTTGCAGTCCCAGTTCTGTTCTTGCCCATCTTCATCAACATCCTGTTTAATTGCTTCAGACCCTGGTACAGTTAACAGGAGAACTGCAGAGATGGAGGGAGAAAAAAATATGTCTTCAGTCCCTTGGGTCTACAGATGTCCAGCCTGTTTGAGTGTATAATAATCACAGCCCACATGTCCTCATTTATTATTATCAAGGCATATTTAACCACAAAATGTAACACAAAGAAAAGAAAGGAAGATGATAACAGAAAATAGGAAGAAAGAAAAACCATAAGTCTGACAAGAAAGTAAAAGATAAGGTTGATACTGAATTTGAAAATACAAAAATGTCTCCGAGGAGATTCACACAAAATGAATCAAAGTGCTCCTGACATTAAAATAATCAGTCTCACGCTGCCATTAGCACTAAAATTCATCGGACACTTGAATGCAGCCTGTCTTCTCAGCAGCAATTTTCCTCCTCTGCCTTCAAAGCCACATCCAAACCCTTTCATCATACACTGGAGGGCCCTCGACTGAACCGTCAAGAGAAAAGCAGCAAAATAGACACACAAATAAACAAGCTTACAACAAAACAACCCCAACATCCATCACCACCCACTGCAGATCATTTAAAAAACACCTGAACAGTCTGGTCTGGTTAAGAAAGAACTCATTTGAAGTAGAGCTACATAACATCTCAGGTATTTGACAACCGCTATCGCATTACAGTTTTACTCCTGAACTTGTTTCTGCTCTTTAATGCTTGGTAGCTCAATGAAAATAGAAGTTTGAATGATAAAACTTTGTACCTCGCTTTGACTGGAGCTCCTGTGATCCTCCAGTGAAGGAGGCCTGCTGGGCAGGAGTTAGTGTGCTCTGGTGCAGTGCTGAGTCAGAGTTTGTCCTGCAGTGCAAAAATTTGCACAATCGCACAATGCAAAGTATAGTAAAATCAGAGAGACCAAATACTGTATTTTTAGAAGCAGGGAAAACACATATCATTCAACTCCTATAAAGAAACTATGTTTTGCAGCAGCAGCTGCAAAGACTTTTTAAAATACAATTCAACTGGCATAAACCATAATTATGACCAACACAATTTAGTCATTCTGACTGATTTTCAAACTCATTGAGACTCCACTGGTCTACAGTTGGCATGTCATGTTGTGTACAATTAAGTCTTATCTCTTTATAACCAAACTGAGTTTAGTACATAGTACAATGTAATTGTGACTTCTGTACTCAGAAATGACAATTACATCAGATGTGTACAATGTTATCCTTTGCAATGGTTATGGTAAAAAATGTAAATGCAGCATGTTTGTCTATGATATTCTACTGTGAAGTCATTAAATGTGTGATGTTTCAATATGTCTCAGTGATAGACATCACTTTTATGTCCCCAACTCTACTCTAAATATGAATTGTTGATTTGACAGGCCATTGTAGTACAAGATATAATTCTGATGGCATGTCAAGGCTTTACTAAGATCATTACAAAAAGAGCACTGTAACACACAGTCATGCAGAGACAGTGTTTCATTGCTTGAAGCTGTCTTACCTCCTCCAGCTGGTATCAGGTGGTGGTGACAGATATACTGCGCCATATGGACAACTGTCAATGTGAAATTGCAGGTTAAGAAAAGACAGCTTGCCTGAATCAGTTCATGCATTCCTGTGAATTATTTCAAATAAAACAGTCATGATAAAAAGTGTTCTGCTAAGGGTGCATCAAATAAGCCAGAACATGATTAAAGTGATAAATAATGAGCAGTAAGCCTCACGTCAGTTTGATGTTTGTCAGGGCTTGGTTTGAAATACTAACTAGCTCACTGTAAATCCTGCCTATTGCAAAGCTTCCTGCCAAATACATTCATAATTTGAAATGCTGATGCAACTTATAAGCATGTACAAAAATAAGTTGAGTAATTTTGACCCATTTTACCTAAATAATCTCATATAAGAAAAGCACAGGTAGGGCATTAATGTTGAACCTCACTGCCATATGTGTTAAAGGGAGTGGGCAGAATATTTAATAATATTTTAGTATAACACAAAACCATTCAGAATATAGTCATTAAAGCATATGTAGCATTATATCACAATTTGGATTCTCTCACTCTCACTTACTGTAATTAGTCTTCTCAAGCCTGTGTCTGATTAAAATCTCCTTCACTTTAATGTTAGTTTTGTTGCTAGTTGTTAGGTGATGAGAAATTTTAACTACACAGGTTTATATCTACACCTGTGTAGATATAAACCGGACACCTTTCTGCCTAAAAGACCTTTAAACAGCCCACTGACAACTCATAAACGAATATTCAACAAGCCACATACAAACAGTGATCAGACAGTATTTCTAGCATAAGTAACAGAAAGGATATCTGGCGCCCATGTTTGTCAATAGACAGGGGCTTTCGGTGGGGCGATGTGATGCGGTTCCGGTCTCGGTAGACTCTGTCCACCAATCCATGGTGTCGCGTCGATCTGTTGGTGTCTAATCCTGAATTCTAATAAAGAGAGAAAAAAAACTACCTGATCAAATTCTGAATGGTGCCTACATAAAAAGCAGTTCAAAGTGCCTTACAGGAGAAAATAAAAGACAGCTGCACTTTGAAGAATAAAAAACTACATTGGATTTCTCATCAGCATGAAGGTGAGTCAATAATGACTTTATTCACTTTCATTTTTGAGGTGAACTATACTTTTAAGTTGCTTTTCTAATTTGTGGTGTGATTATGTCCCAAACCTTTGGTGCATAAAAACTGCTTCACCACACTTTTTGTAGGCCGAGTTCTTTTTTGGAACATTTAGCACTACATGACCAACAGGGACATAACCAACAGTACAACATACTTGAATAAGCAATCAGTAATGTATAAACTATTAAGAGCCTCATAAATATATA
>JANJYP010257084.1:0-10360 GCA_024605115.1 Rastrelliger brachysoma | reverse complement strand
TGTGTGTGTGTGTGTGTGTGCGTGTGTGAGAGTGTGCGTGCATGTGTGTGTGTGTGCCTGACCATGCGTGCAGTTGCCAGTCTGCATATACANGTGTGTGTGTGAGCGTGTGTGTGTGTGTGTGTGTGTGTGTGTGTGTGTGTGTGTGTGAGCATGTAATTGCATGCATGTGTCTCCGGGTTTGTCTCCGTCTACCATTTGACTGCCATCTGAATCTGTGGCACGTACAGCAGAGCTACGAAACAGCAGATAGACAGACAGGAGGGAGGCAGGAGAGAGGAAAAAAAGGAAAGGAGTGTGTGTGTGGAGGGGGAGCAGGAGGGTGAGAAGGAGTGAAGAAGTAGAGAAGAGAACAAGTGAGGAGGAGGGAGAGATGAGGACAGAGAGCAGAGGAAGGGAGACAGGGAGAGAGACGGTGAGCGCGAGAGTTAGACAAATAGAGATACAGAAAGAGAGAGACAGGCTCAGAAAAGGAGGGAGGAGGAGGGGTGGGGGGGCATCAGCATACAGAGGCAGTCTGTGGTCTTCCAAGCAGCAGCAGCAGCAGCAGTAAAAATAGGGGAGAGGAAAAACAACGATGGCTTGAAAGATTAAATTCCTGTTGGAATAGGAAGTGCAGAGAGAGGGAAGGGCAGAGACCCGGGGAGGCGATGGGAGTACTAAAGGTGGTGGTTTTGGCTTTTGGTGCACAAGGTTTAAAGGAAAAATACACCACAATATGCTTAAACATCATCAAAAACAGCTGCTGATGAATGTTTCATGCTCTGGTCAATTTTGTTATTCAGGGGTGTATCTTCACAATATCCATCAACAACGAGGAAAATCTATATGAGTTGATGAGATGAGATGATAAGAAATTCCCAGAACAGCTTCTAGAGTTTGGGAGCAGTACAAGATTGAGAGCATAGATCATATGTTAAGATGGATGTAGTGAAGCATGATGTCAGCTATTGGTTTGCATTGGAGCCTGTTTGAAGCCCAGAGTTGCAGCTTATGGTCTGCAGCAAGTAACTTCCAAATAAGGAATGAGGGGTGTTGCCTTTCATGCTCTGTAAATACAGCCCACTTCCTCAGACCACAGTGAGCATTAGCTACTTTAGTTAATTGTGCTAACAGGGCAGGTATTGTAATCAGCTAATATTAAACATACTGAAATATTTTGACTATAGTCCTGTTGAGCCAGCTGTCAATCACAGCTGTCAATCCATATGGTCGACATCAAAGCTACTATACGTCTTCTAATTTTATTAATGGAGCAATTATTTCTAAAATGACTAACCACACTCTTATTTTACGCTTGAATTTAGAATTTGAGACTTATTGAAGAAAATTATTGATGCTGCTTGAGAGAAGTTGGAGCTTTGAGTCAATCAGCGACAGCAAGGTACTTCTGCACTGTCTTCAGCCTCAAGCTACAGCAGTTGTCACTCGACTGGGAGTCTATATTCATGCTTGTAACTCTGTGAAGATGCACTAAGGCACAGTAATGCTTGAAGCTATAACCTACCATCAACATGCTAACATGGTGATCTTTTTTAGCTATGAGAAGCCCAAAATCCTATGGCTAATAGGCAATCAATTATGTAATTCCCAATCATCAATCAGTGTTGTACTCTTATAGAAAAATTAAAGAATTATGGGTTGATGAGTGTCCTTTCAGTCTGCCTCCACCGACGTAAACAAATAACTACACCCATTGGCTGGATGTAGCTGGATTATATCCTGACATACGACTATATAATCTCCATTTAAAGGGCATTTCCAATATAGTCAACATTTGTCTCATGTCACTTATAATCAGTTCATCTCATACCGTCCACATACCCAATTGCAGTGTGTGGGCATTTCTATTCAGTTTTGTGAATGCTTTTGGAAATGTCAACACACCAGACATATTTAAAAATTGTTCTGTGGCTGCAAGTTTCATTATTTTTCCATCCATTGTGAAAAAAACTTTTAAAAACATTGTTTTTTAAAAAAATAAGTTTAAAAATTCAAACTTACTACGATGTCGGCATAGTTCCTTTCCGGGTCAGGGAGTCATGTGAATCCTCAGGCTGAGAGTAACTGGAGCAATCGAGTATGATGCTTGCTGAGTTGACCCAGAAATGAACAATGCTGATGTCACAGAAAGTCCAATTTTGCTTAAAATTATCTTTTTATATCAATGGTTTTTTTCAAAAATGGAAGGAAAAATAATGAAACGTGCAACCACAGAACAATTTTTAAATATGTCCTGTTCCTGTGTGTCAACATTTACAAAATGATCAATTCTTGAACAAAATTGAATATAAACGTCCACATGCTGCAGTTAGGATGGTATGAGATGAACTAGTGACGTGACATAGGTGATGTGATTTCAAAGACAAACATTGATTATGACTGGAAATGCCCTTTAATGTATTTTTGATATCTGACACTTTGTCTGTTTTTAAGACAATTAATTTTATTGTGTAGGTAATTTGCCAAGTGTGATGTAGTTGTAAATTAATTACACTGTTAAAATTACACTGTTAACATACTTGACAGGGGTTTTCAGCCAGATTCATCAGCTTGGCAAACATAATATCAGTGCCCTTTCCACACATAAATAAATGTAGAACTCTTATGTGTGGCACGTCAAATGAAGAAGTACAAATGCCTGGAAACAAATAAGTTCTTCACTAGTGGCTAGGTGGATGTGGTACTGCACCACAAACCCTCTGCTGATGTTACAGTTTTCAGGACCCAGGAAAAGCCATTATGGAGGTTCACTGATAAATCCCACAACATTTTGGTTGCTGCTGGGAAGCTCAAGCTCACTGCATAACACTAAAAGTATTAATCACAATGCCACATGTCATATAAAATTCTTTAAGAATTTCTTTCAGAAATAGAAGAAATGCTCCTCTTTTCTGGTGAACAAGTAAATAGTTATATTCTGGTTTATTCTAGACTAGGAGAAGGTTGTTCCCTTAAGTTATGGCATCTGTCCATCTTGGCTACACGAGTCAAACACTAACCAGTATTACCTGTACCTGGGACAAAGTCTGTATCAAAAATGTTGAGGCTTGCATTGTGGCGAACATTCATCTCGACACAGGCGAAGCACAATGAAAGATGGAAGTCAGAAAAACAGTGCAGGGTAGTTCCAAAGGCATAAGAACATCAACAACTGTTTGCTGAAATGCTGTCTGCCACTTGAGGACTTCCCATGAGTTTCAGCACTTTTAAGGGTTATACAGACTCTTTCAGGCCAAAGAACAAAAAAACAAGAGTCAAGACACAATGTGCATCTCGGCACCAGCAGAGGTATCCATACATGACAATGAAGGAGGGCCCGGGCGGGCTTCGAACCCACAACCTCCCAAGTAAGAGTCATGTGCACTGACCATTTGACCAAAGGGATATCCCCTTGGCTAAATAGCCAGGGTGCATGATCACTTGGAGGCATAATGACAGTACCGTCAACTGTCACACATGCACAGCCCACTCCACACAACGAGAAGCCATCAAAAGTACTGCTGAGAGAGATGGTGCAGGAGAGGTCTCTGCAAAACCAGCTAACATGTCCAGGTATTGTTTGGGGTGGGGATCATGAGAAAGAGACCACCCAAATTTATGAGTATGTCCTAGGCCTAACAACCACATACACCACATGCCCTACATTAGTGTAAGCTGTGACGCATACACATCCTATGACTGCTGTGGATAAGGGGTGGTTGAGGCAAAGTGTCCCTTGAGGTGGCCCAGTAATATTTCACGTGATTACTGGCCAACAGACAAGACAAGACAAGACATCTGGACACTTTGTCATTGAGGATAAACCACAGTCACTATACCCAGGTAAAGCAACAAATAACATTTAGCCACATTTTCCATTTGTGGCTGTTTGGGTGGCTGTGAGAAGAGGCTATCCTGTATTTTTTTTATTTTACAGATGCACTTGCAGATGTATGAATGCAAAACAGGTTATGCAGACTTCATCATCTGGCAAACAATCATCTTCCATGTCCAACAAGAATAAGATCTAATCTGTAAGGGAGTGAACACCATCAGTCATTTCCAGGGCGAGGCATGTCTACCCACAGCTGGCGGGAAACTCAAACAGAGCAGGAGTTTAAGGTACAACTCACTTTGCTCAGAGATTGCAAATACATTGTCTATTATATTATATATTCAATGCAAAAATAGTGAAATATAATTCAACAATGAATCACAAATTATTTATTTATAATTTCAGAAGATTGAGATGGAGTCCACAGTGCAAGAACTTCATAATGTTAACTAAAAATGTAAGACACTGTATTACAGTCATATGGAAAATGCAGATAAAACATAGCATTTACACATTTTTGTAAGTATACAGTGCATGCCAACTGAATTTATTACCAATGACTTGTTTACAATCTCAGGAGAATGAGGTGAAGTTCACAGACTGCATTAACAGAAACAGAGCAGAAACTTCAGGTAGAACATACACCATTCAAAGCACTGCATTGCAGGCATATTGAAATGTATTTATAGTTCATATCTGTTTTATGTAGTATTTTCTGATAGGTATAAGGTTCATGACAAGAGATTTCATCACAAATTATTTATTTACACAGGAGACTGAGGTGGAGTCCACAGTCAATGTAGGGTGGAGAGTAGTGCAGAAAGGTAGATTTTGGAAGATGAGGGAGCAAATAGTTGTCACAAGACCGACTATGATGTGATTTAGTTTGGGCTGGCGCTATTCATGAGTAATGTGTGTGATACTCGGGTCACATTTACTGTAAGTTGTAGCCAGTTGTTCATTTGAACTGCCACAGTGAGAACTCAGTTACAGTGACTCAAACAGAAAAGCAAGCGGGACCGATGAACTGATTTAACTTACATACACGTCCTCCTGTCTGTGTTTATTGGACACAATACTACCTGACATGATGATCAAGGCAGCACACATTTACTATCTTGTGCAGTTCTCTATCTCAGGAACGTCATCCATCCAGGACGTGGATTTGTTCAGGACACCAGTCAGGCACTCTGTAAAATACCAAGTGTCTCTAAAATTCTCTTCAAACCCAGCCCTTGGACAATAAGAGAATGCTTTCTGCAGAACTACACAATAATAAAATATCTGACTGTAGTCTACTTCTTATAACTGGTGTAAGATTTTCTCATGTGGGGAAAATAAAAGAATAAAACAGCAGGTTAGCATTGAAAAACTATAATTCCAAATAATTGTGAATTACATGTTTCTTTACCTGGCTTTAAGAGCCTTTGGATGTCTAATTCTGATTTCAAAGCAATCAATAACTGATGTAAGTGGAGGAAATTCATCACTGGTGGTATGGTTTATGTGAAGCAAACAGGTCAATGAATTAGGAGACTGATCTTTCCATACATAAGATTCAGATAATACTGGGTAGTAGACTGTTGTTGATACAGCATTTGGCTCTGCAAAGCCACTGCTAGATTCTGGTTTAGCTTGAGCAAACAGAGGAAAAGCTGGTCCTCAAATGGCAACCAAAAAACCTTGGGTGGCGACTTGATGAAATGTACAAGGTAACAATGAAGACAGTCAAATAATGCCCACCTGAGCCCAGTTATTGCCCTGCACGCACTGTTGTTGCCTTGAACAGGAGACCAGTTCTGCAGTGCAGCATCTTGTTGCCTTCTGGCCTAATCAATCGCCCTTCTTGCCTCATCTCTCTATCTCTCTCTTGGCTAGCTCTAAGGCAATTACAACCGACTCCCTGCATGAAACTGGCCTGTTGCTCGATACGCCATCTTTAGTGGGCTCAGTGAGTGAAGCCTCAATGGGAGAAGTTTCTGTGGGATCCCTTATTCATAAAATCATAAAATGACTAAAATGACTTCATTATCAACACCAACCTCCTTTTTCTTGGTGCCATAATTGTGGAAAAATAGAATTTGAATTTTGAAGCAAGTAGTGTAAGTGTAAGCCAGATGCTTTGCCTTCAAACAACTGGTATTTCTCTCACTAGACATCAACTGTTTCAACCCCCTTTGTTACAGGCTAACGTTAAATTGGGATTTCCTCGGCTCTTTAGTATGTTCTATGTTATGTCTTTTCAATGCAGCATCAACATTCGCTGTTTTGTCTTTCAACATTACAACTGTTGACTTGACTATCATTCACAAGAGACGAAGTTTGCCATAGACATACACATATGGAGTGGCTTGGTCCTACTGATTACCGTTTTCATTGTCTCCACCACAGATCTCTTCTTTCACTGTCCTTCACTGTTTGAGGGAGAAAACAAAATAGTAATCTGGGTTGTTGTTTTTTTTTAATTGTTTGGCCTGTAAAATGTGATGTGGCAGTCAGATTTTACATATGATGCCGCTAGTTTTTCCAATTTGGCGCTGGTAGTGCTTGTTTTCAGCCAAAAAGGGGAGTGGTCATTCTGACAACAGGAAAGTGGTGTATGCCTATTCTTTAAAGTAAGAGCCATGTTATGAGCATATATTTTCTCACTCACAGTCAGTGATATTGAGACATGCAGAGAGTTTTTGATTTACACTACAAAATCACAAATTTGCCCCAAACAGTTTTGTGCCAGGGTTTTGCAGTGCCTGCCTCTGACACTCAACCTTTAAAGAATGCTTCTGAGAGTAGTTAAAAACAACTTAAAAAAAACCCAACAGCAATATGCATTTCCTAAAAAAGTCATACTTACTCTTAATAATTTAATATCCTCAAAACCAACACTTTTTGGGCGCTATAGCAAGGACTTCCAGTGACCTGAGTAACCAGGACTGTTTACCTCTGCTGTATTGAGATGGCAGTAGAAATGGAGCAATGGCTTTTCGTTGACTAGGAAAACTTCCTTTCTCTTTGTTTTTGATATTGCTCTAGCCACATGGACCACATTTGGCTAATTCAATCAAATTAACAGGGCTGGCAAAAGACATTCTGGGAAATGTAGAAAATCACTGGTGGAAATATTGTAGTGGTTACCAAACTTTTTTCTGTCTTTAACAATGTGATGCCTAAACTGAATCATCACAGATTGTACATGTCAACAAATTGTGATTATTTCAAGAAAAGAATGATTGTTTTCACTTGTTTTATCTGAATAATTTTTGTATTTGTACAAGTATTTGAGAATGTTTCACAAGGACATACATTTTTAATAAGTTTTCATCTGCACCTATCTTCTTTTAGTTATCTCTCAACCCCTTATCATTATTATCAGAAATATCTTTATCCAAAAATAACACACTGATCACAATAAACCGTCAACAGTTGGTAGGTGATTTTTGTCTAAATATATCTCACAACAGGGAGACACAATTTTACCTTCAACTAGTCTGATGGGTACTGACCGACTCCCTCAAAAATGAACACTTTTCTTAAATCTTCTCATTTTATTAAACAATTATCTCGAATTTTAATATTAAATTGATATGACATAAAGCAAATCTTTTTAACTCTTTCTCACCAAGCAAACGACTGCTTTTACAAAAAAAATACAGACGGGAGAGAAGGAAGGAAGTGATTGTTAAGTGCTGGAACAGGGCCCACGTCTCTCTTAGAAGCCAATGAGTTCTGATAGAGAAATTCCAACAAACCAACTGATTGGTGCTGCAAAGGATGCCATTCAATTAGAAATGAACATGTGAATGGAACGCTTCTGAGAGGGCTCTGGAGTGATGAAAAATACAGGTTTGGCATGATTGAGCTCAAACCTGTTTGGGGATTGCACATGCATGCATGTGTGTGTGTGTGTGTGTGTGTGTGTGTGTGTGTGTGTGTGTGTGTGTGTGTGTGTGTGTGTGTGTGTGTGTGTGTGTGTGTGTGTGTGTGTGTGTGTGTGTGTACGCGCGTGTGTGTGCGTGCACTCTCCCTGATAGGATAGGGGCTTCGTTAGGGTAATTACAGCTTTGCTATGTAAATAAGCCTGTCATAGAGGAGAGAGACACACCCACCTCTTTTTCAGACCCAATTAACCTAACTCCTCTGGAATTTACATACCTAACAATCTACAGCACGTACACGTGTACACAGACATAAAAATCCATCCCAAAACAGCGCACACACTTCTATGCACTTTATTAATGTGCAAATATACTTATCCACACTTACATGTACAAAACTTTCTCTTTCCACACAGAGCCAGTTTTAGACACCAGGCAACATTGCATGTGTGCATGTATAATCTTGAGCACATACGTGTGTATTTGAAGCGTTAGACTATAGCCAGGTGATATCTGTATGCATAAAGCATCACCGCAGGCTAACTGGCTGTTGGAACTGTGGTGAGCAGCATCTATCATCTCAGGCCACTGATGAATGTCTGTCCTGAGTGGCTCTGTGGTGTAGTGAGGGGAGCACAGAGAGCATGAAATGACTCATGGTAGAAGGAGAAAGGAGGAGAAGGGAGGAGGAGGTGGGAGGGGCAGAGGAAAGGAGGAAAGGACAGATGTAGAAAAGGCACGGGAGGAGGGTATAAGGAGAAGATAGAGGATGAGAGCAGAAGGACAAGAATGCAGAAGATGGACAAAGACTGAGAGAAGAGGGAGAGATGGTGGAGCAGAGAATATTGAATGAGGCTGAGTGTGAATGGAGGGATGGAGATGCAGGTAGAAGAAGAGTAAGGGTGCAGAGGAAGCTTTACGGAGAGGTAGAAATGAAGAAGAGAGATGAACAGTCAGAAGAAACAGCATGGAAAAGAAGAAGGGTGGAGAAGCGTGAATACAGGCAAGAGGAGGAAGGGGAAGGGGGAGGAGAGATAGAGATGAAGGATGTGGGTGCACAAGGAAGAACAGAGGGAGATAGTGGAGAGAAAGCAGGAAAGTGGGTCAGAAGAGAGGACGATGATGTGGAAGAGGAGGAAGAAGAGAGTGATGAAGCGAGATGGAGAGAGAGATACCAGAGGGAGACACAAGTGAGGGATGGAGATAGGAATGATAACAGTTAGGAAGCTTGGAGGGTAGTGTTTCCAGGTCCTGAAACCTAAGATGACAAAATGATTATTATCAGGGAGAACTATCATACATTTAAATCCAGAGTATCCAAAAATGAATTTGCAACTTACAGTACATAAATCTGTGCCAACGGTTAAGATACAGTGTGCATCCAAAGTGTAAAAACATCAAGATAACCAGACAAAATGAAGCAGAATTAAACTTAAACAAAAAGGTGTTTTGAAATACTGTCACAAAGGCTTTATAAAAGCCTGCGAGTAGCAAAAGTGGCTGCCTCGTGAGATCTGCAGAGATGTGATTAAATGGCAGACTCAGGGGTCAGGGTTTTCTGTAGTACATTACTGACCATTAATGCATAATCAGGATGGTTTCAAACTAGCTCTGTAGCATGGAGAATTCTGAAACTTAAAGGGGACATGTCATGTTTCCTGTGATTTTCAATTGTTTTAAGTTATTATGATGTCTGATTTCTATGTTAAGCAATATCAAAGTTACAACTTAAGGGGTGACTGTGCAGTATGTAAAAATGTTCCCTGAAAGTCAAAAGCCAGAGCTTCATCCTGATCTGAAAGCTTTGTTTACAAAGTTATTTTACTTTCTACACAGGATGCCATTTGTCCTTGAGTCTTTCTTTTGTGGGTTGTTTGTATTGTCCATTCATCTGGGCTTGAACATGTGCAAATATATTTCAAGTAAAGAAGAAGAAAAATAAGTGAAATTCTACTACTACTGCTTGTTTATATCAGAAGTATGCCAAAACATTCTGGACATAGTGAAATGGGGCCTTAAAGAAACAGGACCTAAACCGCATCTTTTAGAGAGAGGCTAAACTGAGGAGTTGTATAAAGGGCCAATATAAGATAAATGCAGAGGGTTTTTTTTAACCATATATCATAGAAACATAATCCAGAGGACACCCTGAATGAAAAATATAGATCTAGAAATGTGCAAGGCGTGTCTCCTTTAATCTAAGGTGTCAAAATGATTGTACATTTAAGAATAATTGAATTGGACATGGTACAACTAAGAGGTTAATTATTGGACAAACTGTTGTGTGATTATTTGGAACAATGGAAAGATAGATGGACAGACAGAAAGCACATGAATTGAAACACTACAACTTGCTCATATGCATTTGATAAAACAGGGGAAAAAGAGAGAAAGGCAAAGTACCCAGTCATGGTGTTTGTGTTATTTGGCACAAAGGAGAAAGAGCCAGTGCTCCTGGGGATTGTTGGGATCTTGGATTGATATTCCTGCTCTAATGAGACAGTGATAGAGTTTGCAGTCTAGAGCTTAAAAAATCTTCACTTTCATCACTTAGATCATCACTTTCTATCTTTTCTGTTCACTAAATTTGAAAATGCCTCTTTGGGTCTGAATTTTGGCTCTTCATTTGTGTTAAGTTGACATTTTCACACCCAAAAACTGAGCTTCTTGA
>JANJYP010256914.1:0-10314 GCA_024605115.1 Rastrelliger brachysoma | reverse complement strand
TTTTTTTTTTTTTTAATGTGAAGCATGACTTTTTTTTAACTGTGAAATGAAAGGAATGACAGGAGGAATGGTGCCATATGGTGTAACAAAGCTAATACAAATGGTGGTTCTTCTTTGTACCTCATCAACACAACTGAACTCAGCCTTTACCAACCATATGTTCATTCAGAATTACAGATTAACTCCTCTACTCTACCCTCCAGTGTATTAGAGAGACCACCCTCTGATCTCCCACCTTCCGTTATCAATCCATCATGGGGCAGACCATCAGAAAACACTCTCCTAAGACCTTCCAGAACGTCTCGTTCTTCAAACGCGACAGCCCCAACTGCCCACCGTACTATCAAGACACATCCCCTCGACCAAGTATCTTCTCTACGCTGAGGAGGCCCCCTGCCGCCAAGCCCAACGATTTCATCCCTCTATTCAACGACTGCATATCAGCCGCCTCGTCTAGAACCCAGGAGTACCTTCTCTTCAAGGACCCGGAGAACAAGTTCCACCCCAGACCCGAGGTTCTCACTGAGGTATGTACTTTGAGTTTTGATGTACAGCCCCTCGTGATTCACTTGAATGAGAATGTGTATCCATGCTTTTCACTGGTACTGTGCATCATTTGATTGTTGTCCAATCAAATTGTTTCATATATGTTTGCCATCTTCCCGTAGGTCTTCCTGATGACCTACATCACCCAGAGCGTCAACCTTAACATGACGGACACCTTCAACTGCACAGCCATGACACCCGAGCAACGCATCCTCTTGGGGGCCGACTGGGTGTGGGCCGTGCTAGAGAAGCCCACCAAGAACCCTCGTATCCAGATCGCCGTACAAGTCCTACACCTGCCCGAGAGCGAGGGAGCCAAGGAAGACATCATCAACCCGGAGGCTTGCAGCGAGACAGTCCAGATGGCTCAGATGGAGTCCAGCAACAGGAACATGTACGAGAAGATGGTGGATTTCTGCACCTCTATCGGCAAGGACTGCTACGCCCTGTTTTTGTTCTTCGGGAAGAAAAACGACACGGGGAATATCTACGGCGTCCTCAGCAACAACTTCGAGGCGGCCATCGGGAAGTGCAACAAGATTGACAGAGCGTTAATCGAGAACTTCTTCAAAGGATCGAGGTATCTCCATACACCTACAGGAATGATGCAGGCCATAGTCACCAAGAAAGAAGGAGACGCTCTCACTCTCATGATTAAATTCAGCTGAAGCAAAGGGACAAAGGGTTTTTTTGAGAAACAGTCTCCAACATGCCAGGATGCTGAAGTTGATAAAGTAAGAGGTTCTATATCCTGCTTTTTGCCACCATTAAGACTTTATAACTCTTGTCACCACTTTACGGCTTTCAGCTGTTTACTTAAGAGTCCTGTTTTTCAAAAAGGTGATTTCATGAACACATTAAAACACAACATTCACAACAAAAGAACACACAGACCTGCAGGGTTTTACACTGTTTGGGTTGGTCAGTTTCAAAGATAACAAGTTTTAGTGGGTTTTGGATTTGACTATTAAGAGATAGTGTTGTACAGTGTGAATTTGACCGTGTGTATTTTACCCTGAACAACATGATGGTAAAAACCAGGGATGTTATACAGTTACAATATGTGGAATTAATCCAAATAGATATGTGGTCATGGACTCCCTCTAAAGTCATTGTGAATGACTGGGTAGGGTTAGGGTCAAATAGGAAAAAATAAATCTATTAAATGGGATTTAAAACAAAACTCAACAACCTCTTACGAGTTTCTTGGAGGACAGAAGTGAACTGTACGACCTTTAAGGAAAAGTTCCAAAGAATGACTTGACACACTTTAGTGCAAACATTTGTATGCAAGTCTCACTGTGCTTAAACAAAATGCAAATGTGTTGGTGCTTTGTTTTCAGCGATGCGGTGCATATTAACACTGAGTAGCTTCAGCAACTCTTAAGCATCGATCATTCTGCAGTTTGTTCTATGTAGGAGTACTTTTAACTGAAACTGCTTTAGTTTGAAAAATGACAGTGAATGTAGTGTTTCTGTAAGGAGAGTGGGCAGCATGTTAGGTTTAGGGGGTAGAGTAACTAAGAAGCAAATGAACTCATTGTATTGACACAGATGCTAACAGACATGGAAATCTATGATATAGATAAAAAAAAAAAACTTTGAGAGGGTTTTATCTTAAATTATGCTGAACTTGAAAAACAATAATTTATTCATCAGTGAAATACATCTAAATATTTCAATTCAAATTGCAACTACTATCACAATATATATATGTAATTTGAATATTAACATAGATGATCTGATCTCGATTACTGTGGTGCTGTGTTTACTGTTGTCATGTTTTTAATTTTGATAAAGGATTTGAATTGAAAAAATATTGTTCCTGAGTAAAAATGAGGTTTTTAAGTGACTTGACACTGACACTTTAACCTTTAAGACACAAGGGGAAGAGCAGTTTATTAAAAGCTAAAACTTTATTACAGTTCAGCATCACGTGTTCAGGATAGAAAGTCAAACGTACTAAAGGTAGTCTGTCAAAATACAAGTAGAGAAGAAAACTGTAACGACCTTAGTGCAGGTTGTAACCCACTTCTATGATTTTATTTTTTACATAACAATTTCCTGCATTTAACTAGGCCTGTCACAATAATTACATTATTAACTTAACGGAAAATAATGTAATTATCAACACCATCATGTCTATATAAGGACTTATCATATGATACATGGACATTGCCACACTTCACATTAGCAGCTGAGAGGCTATTCATGTCACATTGTCATTCATCACCATTATTTCTGAGACAGTAAAGTAGTTATCATGACAGGCCTAGCATTAACCATCAACTGTATGTATAGTAATGTTAAGATATGATACAATGAACTTGATAGTGATTACAGGTAAAGACTTCCCAGTATGATTTATTTCAAGTGTATTTATTTTAAGATAAAATTGTATAAAAAAATATCCGAGGCACGTTTTACAAAACATTCATTGTATCTGCAGTTTCTTGTAACACTAACCAGAGCTTTACAAAGGGTACAAAAACAACACAAATACAGTACAGGTTTTTTTTTTTTTGTTATTAATGTGAATTGAGACATCCTACAGGTTTCTTCACTGTCCAGTATGAAAGCAGTGTAACATGGTAATCAGTGAAGTTCACATTTTCCTTTCGTGGCAGGAATGTTTTGAGAAAGAAATGACATTCATTTAAAGGCTAAACAAGACCGCCTGCATCATAGTTCGTCCTTCGCAGCCGCTTCCTCTTTGTTGCTTTTACGCTCGCACGTGCACGCTGCCGAGTTGTCGTCCGGCTGAGGCACCAGCTCCATGTCTGGGTGTTGTGTCGGTTGTCCCTTCTGCCTCTTTGAGTACGTGTCCATCACCCTGTAGTAGTAACAGTAGAGTCTGCTGGGCTGCAGCAGCTCTCTGGCCGCCGCCTGACCCGCTCTGGCCATCTCCTGCGCCTCGGCGTCGTTCTCTTTGGCCCATTTGATTTTCTCCAGCAGGTCCGACAGGCTCCTCTTCACAGGGAGGTAGTGGGTGCCGGCTTTGAGGTGGACGTAGAAGTGTTCGTAATACTGAGAGTCCTGTTTCAGAACCAGGCTGTTCCCGAGCATCAGGTAAGGAAACCGATACGCCGCCACCGTTCCATCTATATTCACTTGGTACTTGTACTGGAGAGAGAGGAAGAAGTAAAAAAATGTTTAAATGTAAGAGTTTTGTTACTGTTTCTGCGTATTAAGTATAGTAATCAGACTAAAAAAGGAGACGGGTTGACTAAAAGGTATAGGATAGAAATGTAGAAATGCTTTCCTCACCTTAAAGAAGTCAAAGAATCCAACCAGCGGTGCCTTGCCGACGTGTTTCTCCCTGTCTCTGAAAAAGAACCATCCGGTGATTCCCGCGTCCAGCAGCTCGGGGTTCTTCTTGGACAAAGACACCAGGTGAAGACGCTCCTCTCGACTGTCCCGACCACGAAAAAATGCCCGTTCTGTTTTGTTGGCCCAAGGAGGCCCTGAAAAGAAGCGGTCCGAGCGTTATCAACGACGGATAGGAATAAGAAGCTGTGTGAATAAGAGCTCTCATAAATACTTACAAAGATAAGGCTGGAGTGAGGGTGACTGCTTCTCTTTACTTTAGTTCACTTTTGGTTTTTGTGTTCTTTTTGAAGTATATAACATGTTAATCGGTCCTTTTATTGTGATTTCATTTAACGCAAGTATCACCAATATTTCATTTCAAAAACTATAAACAATATCTACGATTATCCACCATCTATGTACCCAATATTAAACCCTGTAGCACCCCCTAGTGGACAAATAAACACCTGGTCAACATAAAGCATGTGGTAACTATAAAATCTTGAAGCCACTGCAGAAATACATTTAAAACGCAACGCCACAGAGAAAAGCAAGGCTCCAAAAAAATCCATGGCTACTATTGATATTTTTTCAGTGTTAGTAACAAACTTGGATCTAAAGAGGAATGTTACTACCTGTATTCAAGGTGAACTTTGACCCCATAAACTTAAATCACACACACCAAGAATCATGTGATTGTTTACATCAAACCTTGCAGTGGCTCTGCAGTGTGTGTGTGTGTGTGTTTATACTTGTGTGTGTTACCTGTATTGCCTTGTACCGACAGCAGATCATTAGTGACACCTCTCATGGTTTCCAAAGTGGAATGTGTGACCTCATAAGTGGGGAGGACAATGTCTCGCGTCTCTGTAGAGCCGCACCACGACAAAACCGGAACGGGCCCCGGAGTGGAACCCGCTCTCCTCGTCTCTAACGGCCAGTCACCGACGTTGAGGTAAAACTCCACATCGGGCACCCTCACCTTCGAAAAGCATGTTAAAGATTAGTAATCATGTAAGAGGAAGTGCAACTCTGCTCAAGTCACTTCTGTACAGGAAGTTTACCTTCCTGGTGAGAGACAGCAGTATTTCATCCGAGAACATCTTGAAGTCGGTGTATTTTCCCAGCCTGCGGCGGTACAGTCGGTTGTCGATGATGGCGTAGTGAATGATGCCTCCTCTGTTAGCGAATCTCTGAGGCGCTTCCCGTCTGAGCTGCTGCAGGTCGATTACGGGGAAAGATTTAAAGTCTGAAAGAATCTGAGGCTCCTCAGTGGGACACTGCATGACGCTGCGCCACACGGAGGCGTCGGCTTCGGGACAGTCACAGTACTCATGATAGACGGGACCTGATAAATAAAAAAATGCAGTAACGAACATTGTTAGACTTTGTTACAAATGTTTCATGAGTTGTAAATTCCTTGCGCCATTTTGTTAAAAGCATCAGATGTTTATCACAGGAAGTGGAGGATAACATGATGCGACATACTTCTGCTTTAAATAACCTCTTCAAATGATGGTACAATAACAGAATCCTCATTTAATTATGAGCGACGCATTCAAAGAGACTCACTCCTACAGTACTAGCATCCACTGTTCTCTGTGCAGTGTGTGAGCTTGTCTCTGGTGTGTTTCCCAGATTTGAGCCAGGGTAAAGTTTTAAAAAGTGATTTTGATTTAAGTGTACTCACTATTAGGTTTTGTTACTGTGTTTAGTAACATTAGGTTTAGAGGTGATGATTATTTGTTTTTGTAGTAGACAGTTAGGTTTTGTTTTAGAGATATTTGATTTATTGTCATCCTAGTCACTAGACAGTTAGCTCCACTTTGATTAATGGAGTCCACTTTTTGTTATATTTGTTTTTAAAAATAAATACACTTTAATTTGCAATGCCTTCCACCAAGTTGTGTGTGTGTGTGTGTGTGTGTGTGTGTGTGTGTGTGTGTGTGTGTGTGTGTGTGTGTGTGTGTGTGTTGATGACACAGTACAAACCTGGTACAGTGTATGGTGACTTGGCAACAGCAGCATCTTGGTGAAGAACCTGAACCCTGAGGCCTCTGAGCGCAGAACCGTACAGCCGGTACCTCACCAAGAAGGAGCCGTCTCCTCTGTCCAGAGGTGGAGGGACATGGATGCGAAGGTATTCATTTTTATCCTGGGACGTTATCTTCACTTTAAATGTGTCTTTACCTGAAAAAAACGCAAGTGGAGAGCACTGAGACACAAACCTGTTGTCTCTGGTTCATGCTGCAGCTTCATTACAAACACATTAGTTTATCTGGTTGTCATTTATGTGGTGCGTTTGGTTTTGTATGAAAGCTAGAACATGTCAAAGGTTAAGTATGTACACCATATCAGTTTGTTAAATAAAAATGAGACTATTTGTAGCTTCTCGATGACATTAATTTAAGTAAACAACATAATAGTAAAACACGTCTATAGTCTTAAAACTCCATTATGTTCCCGAATAGCTTAAAAAGTGATGCAGTATAACATTAGCTTGGTATTAGCTGCTTTACTAGCGTTTCACTGAAACGACATTAGCAGCATACGCTAAATTTCTAATGGTTTTAATGTGTTTACCTGGAGATAAAGTCAGGTTTTCTCCTTTGGGGTTGACCGCCTGAATGTAGAAGTAGCGGACGGGTAAAACTACATCAGGGTTCAGCCCTGGACCCCAGATGAGGCATCTCTCTGGACTGATTCCTGCACTGGCAGAACCCCGTACGTTTACGCTAATAAATACGACTAAAACTACAAACCTGCAGAGTAAAACGTTCTGCAAAGGTTTGACTAAACCTACACTGCGCCTCCACGCCATGTTCCCCGTCAGAATGCAAAATACACCGGCTAAACTTATTAAATATTGAAGACAAAGTTTTACTCCTCCGCCGACATGTTGGTGAAGAGACACGCCCATTAGCCGCTGATGCCTTCACGGTACATCGAAAATGTGGGCTGCGGGTCATGAACGCAACACTTAAGACCTATCAATCAGTTTGTATGTTTTGGACCTTTCAATTAACTATACCTAATCACCAAATAACAAATAAATTAATAAACACACACAGCTCTATCTATATGTTGGCTCTTCTAATGTAATTATATATACCGATTAGGTATTTCTAAATCTGATGCTATAATTACAGTCTATTTCTGTTGTCTCTATTTAAATATAGTGGCTGCTTCAAGATTTCTAGATGAAACAGCTTACTGTAAATTAAATTAAGCAACTGGTGTTACAGAGAGGACATCAGGTTCTCATTTCCCTGCATTCATGATATGTACGAGGACAGATGTAGGAAGAAAGCCCTCTGCGTTTTGAGGGACTGTCACCATCCAGCTCGTGGACTGTTTGACCTTCTGTCTCCTGGCAAGAGATATCGCTCCATTTAAGTAAAGATGACCATAATGTGCAACAGTTTCTTCCCACGGGCCGTTAGAATTATATTTATAATTCATGTTTACAATTCTAATGGCCTGTGGGAAGAAACGAATCACTGTTGCTTTTATGTCNGGGGGTTCTTGAGTAACGCAATTCATTCCTTATACGTATTTTATATATGGGTGGAATGACAATAAACAAGCATTCAGCAAAGGTCCTCCTGTACTGTATAGATAGATATAGAATCACACTTAAGTGATGCATGCAACACTTCTTATTATAGGGAAGTAATCACACTTATCTGAAGTGTGTCACAACATCACAGCTAATGCAGTTTCCTGCTTGTTTCCTGTTAAAATGAAAGTTCATGTTCATGGTTGTACATAGAATTAGTCAGAACATTTGGTAGAACTACAGTAGATTTGTAGTCTGATTTTAGTGGATGTAGCATAAAAAATAATTTAAAAAATAATATTGTTTTTATGTTTTTATTTCACAAAAAAAGTAATTTCATTTTACAAAATGACAGTTGTCTTGTATAAAAGGTCATCACAGTGAGGCAGTTTGTTACTCTGAAGTACACCTGAGTCTCTAGAAAGCTTTATGTTGCCAAGTCATGTTGATAAGAATTACACTTTATGGTACAAGTTTGCACCATGTGTTAATGTGTCAATGACATCACATATGCTAAAAAATGACAAGAATAGATCCTGAGATGAGAAGAATCTGATCACATTTTGGTATACATATTACCCCTGTGATTTTTGGATAGTGTTAGACCATCAACAGTGTTCACACAGTGCTTTGTTTTTTTGTTTGTTTGTGTTTTGTGACCGGATGATAACAGGGAATAAATCAGCTTTGTAGCAAATCACTAAATTAATATGCAAAGATGTTTTCTGTCTTGTGTCCCAGCTTGTCAAGATTTGGCAGACAGGCGTACTGGATCATTGGAGGAGGACCGCACAGGACAATCAGGACATCGCTGGACGGAGCCGGGAGGTGGTCCTTGATCATGTCAGCATTGACAAACCCTGAACTGTAGCTCCAGTCTATAGACGACAGACGACAAAGAGAGACAAAAGACAGCTTGACCTTCAACATTAGCGAATCAGATTTTTATCACAGAAAAGCTAATTCATCATTGAATCTCTAAGAAACTTCCCCTTTTGACACAGCTCTCATGCATATTTATAACCGATATACAACAAGAGCCACCATCCTGCTTCCGTGTGAGCATAATGTGGCAGGATTTACCAAGCTGTCACATCTATGGTTCAGTCTCCAGTGAATACTAAATATGAAACACTTTTGCTTTCTATGATTTTGACTTCATCCCTCTTTCAGTAGCTGCTAGCAGTGAATGGATTTCTTCTTCTCACAGATAAGAAATGGGACATAATAATAAAAAATAAAAAAAAAACTCTTCTCCGGGTGTCGATTAAAATGACTGCTCACAGTTTCAATCAAGTCATTAATATGAACACAAGAGTTTTGTTCCACCTGTGTGTTCATCTACATCTCCTTCCGACGCAAGCCAATAACGACGCTGCTGAGGAAAAGTGAGTCAGTCTTTTCTAATGAATAATAATAACGAAGGGCCCATTTCTATTCTGTGCGGAACTAATGAAGACGCAACCAGACAGAATACGAGCAGCTTTCAAAGCCTTGACAACAGAGATTATATAACAATATTATGCTAATTAATTTCTGTTCACTTTAAGGATTATGCAAATGGAGACATGAGAGTTTTGCTAAGCTACTGTAACACCTTGTTGGAGCTATCTCCCTTCTCGGCCTCCAGGGATTTTCTTCAGCTTGAGGAGTCTTTGTTCAGTTACCCGCTCTGAATATTCAACAGTGAACCCAAAAAGAGCGGGCTGATTTATTTAGCTTATGCATATAGCTTGCCAATGCACTAATACCCACATGTATATCCTGTATAGCTACATGATGAAGTTAGTCATATAAAGTGTTTCCATCAGGTCGTACATGATAAGAAATAACGTACAATGCTTCATTCAGTAGTATTTTGAATTCTCAAATGACCGTCTGAATGATACTGTAAAGTATAAAAGCGGGAAGTCTAACGTGACATTTTTATTATGGTATTTAGTATTTTGCTTAAGAGTTAGTGTTATGTAAGGGCTTTATAAGTTCCAGAGGTCATAATCTATAGTTTTGGTCACATGCTAGCTATTGCTAAATAAAGCTAGGACATTTTTAAACACTAATATAAAATATAATTGTCACTTTAATTAACCTTAACTGATACACCTTTAAAAATTGGACTGAAAACAATGCTAGCAGTTCTGAGCACAGCAGTATCTTGTTAGCATGCTAACATGCTCACAGTGCTAACATTTACTATGATTGCCATCTTAGTGTAGCCTGATAGCATGCTAAAATGTACTAATTATTCACTAAAGGTAGAGTACAGCTGAGGTAATTGGATGTGTCTTTAATTTTGAAGTTGTTTAATTATTAAATTTGACCTGATATTGTCACAAAAGGAAAGATAACTGCGCCACAAAAGTTACAATGGTTCACAAATGTCAGATATCAAATTTTTATCACTCAGAGCCACAAATGTCAGCCTCATGGATGTGTTTCAGAAACATTCAGGGAATCACAACTGGCATTAACCCTTTTAATAATAATATAATTTCAACATTGCTACATGGCTAACAATTTGCTCAGTTTCAATTTTCAGTTGTGAAGACACGACACTGATACTGAGTCTGGACATCTGAATCCATGACCAAAAGCCCTGTTAAAGTTACACTAATAAGTAACGTGACCAAACTACTACTACTTGTTAACACATCTAACAGATACAGAACAACATTAGCATTCATGTCAAGTCATGTGTTCATGCTCCACTGTGTTCACAAGCTATAGTCACTTTGCCTGCTCTTTTAGGTGCTAGCATTCAGCGGGTTATTTATAGCAGCAAACACACACAAATGAGCCAAATGAAACTGAAACGCAACAGTAAAGACGAAAACCATAAATCAGCAAAATTAAATAGTGAAGTGAAAGAAACTACAACAGACCAAAAAAAAAAAAAAAAA
>JANJYP010256846.1:0-10303 GCA_024605115.1 Rastrelliger brachysoma | reverse complement strand
AATAATATAATTAAAAATAATTCTTTATAAAAGCAATAACTGGAGCTGATTATTCAACTAATATCACTTAAAGTTTCATTCACTGGATAGAACTGTGAAAATACATCTCTCTCTCTCTCTCTCTCTCTCTCTCTCTCTCTCTCTCTCTCTCTCTCTCTCTCTCTCTATGTCTGTCTGTCTCTCTCTTCCTCTCTTTCCTTTGCAACTAACCCACTGTCAGTCTGTCTGCCCGTCTTGTATGCACCAATGTAAAGCTGTTAACCTAATGTTTAAGTCCTGGTGCTGCACCACAATTAACACGTCATTAAACATAGGCTACTAAAGATCTACAACCCTAACCTAGACTGAACTGGTCTGCCTGCCATATTGCTAACCAAATGTTGAAAGCATGATCATTAGCATAATTTCAGAACAATGAATATTTCTAGGCCTACTACAAAACTTTTGAATAAATATACATTTTTTTCTTTTAGTTGCAATTAGGTTAACAGGAGTTACTTACCTTCACGAAATGCCACAGAAAATAACCGTCAGTGCCACCATGCGGGTGTAAATGGCAGGAAAACGAAAGACTTTACCTAGGCCAATTTTATGAGTTAATCTTTAGGCAAAACAAATGTTTACGATTTAAAAAGAAATATTGAGTTGGTTTTATGTCTGTTTAATTAATGGGAAAGTAAATGGTTACTCATTTATATAAATTAATTGGTTAACTTAAAAATGATTATGATAAATAATTTATATTAATTTAATTATAGCCTACTTGATCTTTATATGTCCAAACTAAGAGACCAAAGCATGAGTTTTTACAGTGTGGAAGACTTTTCGAAGAAAAGAAGTCCAATTAGTATGTTTTTTTTTCCTTTTGAAATTAAAATATAACCTTTTGGAAAGAACATTTTAATATTCATCATACTGTTGCTGAACGAGAAAGAGAGCAACCACATGTAGAAAGTGTAATGTTAAAGGGTAATCTAAGATCTGCTGTGTCCTGCGCCAGCACCTTTTTTGCCTAGCCTGTCCTCTTCCCTGAGTGCCTGTGTTGCAGCCTGCTGTGAGGCTGCTTGCTGTGAAGGTCACCCTCCCTGCAGCTATGGATTACACAGACGCACACTGTCAGGCAGAATATGATACTGCCCTTGAAGGGAGTTCTGGGGCTAAGGCTAGCAGAGACGAGCCCTCTGGAATTTCTGGACCCCTCTGGGACCATCCATCCATCCATCCATCCATCCATCCATCCATCCATCCATCCATCCATCCATCCATCCTTTTTTCATTCTGCATTGGTATAATTTTGAGAAACTTGTTCTTTCCTAGAGTGTTTCAATGGTATGCTACTTCATTTGCACATTTATTAGACTGCTAGTTACCTCTCAGGTTTAGATTTTGCATAAAAGACATGATAAGCTTATAAAATAAAAGAATAAATCAGTGTTTTCTTACCATTTCTGTTGGGACTGCTTCTGAGAAAAGCATGCTTTTTTAAGCAGTCCCAACAGAAATATTTTTCTGTGCCTGTACAAGTGCCCATGGCTGCTGTGCATGCCCACCACTGAAGTATCTGAAAAGGAATCCTCAGGTATCAGAGAAGCATTGATGGGCCAACAACAGCCGAAGATGAGTCACAACACTCCCGGCAGGCACAAGAGGGAATATAATCCCACAGTCTTCATCAGGTGATATCAAAGAGCCTTCAAAAGAGCATTCATCACCCTGTTTTCTAGCCTGAATTCAAAGGGAGGGATGGCACCTTTTATCCTGCAAAATGGTGCAATGAGGGTCAGCTTTCCTTTGTGTGGGACAGGAGCCATTTGACAACGGCTCTCTCTGGAGTCATGCCACTGTTTAGAGGTCGTCAGAGACAAAAAATATCCGCACGCACACACACACATTTGGCAGATCGTGTTGTCCTTTGCTGGCTTGGCTTTCCCTGCTGTGACCTTAATTTGTTCTGTCTTGAGTATGAGTGCCCACTGGGCAGCTGATGCACCTCACAGGAATAAACTGACAGGATGTATAAACATAATGTACATGTGGGTTTGAGCATATGTAGCAAACAGACAGACAGACAGACATAGAATGAAATAAAAAGAAGAGTTCAAAGACGGAGACAAGCAAAAAGGTACAAAGACAAATGTATATGTGCCCATGTGTTGTGTACATGTTTGCATGATTTTGAGCTGTGGCCATGTTCACAGGTTTAAGTAGAGGAGACAGGAAGGGGAGACACTGAAGCTGAAAGCGCTGGATGCAGGGCCTCCGATAAAAGCAAAAGCACACAAGCTGTCTCCCTGCTGGCTAATCCTCTAATGAAGATTTGTGGCTGTGGCTGGCTGGTGATTATTGGCCCAGCACAGAGACAAAAAACATCTTCGGTACTGTAAATACAATCTCTCACATTTACACAAGCCATCACAAGTCCAAATGAGAAAATTAGGAGAGAGGCAGAAATACTGCTGCTACATTGTATATGGGCTGGCTACTTTAGGGCTCTAACACGCTGTCAAACCCCTGAAGCTAAATTAATAAGCAAACCCATTACAAGCCCAAACAATAAACAGTATTATTCATATAGAAGAATGCAATGTGAAGTTGCTATGTTTATGCTGTTATTCTTGTCTCATTGGGCCAATTACACTGATCTTAGCTATGCTAATTTTATGGAAATACTTGTTTCCATCTTTCCTTTCTGCCTCCTATTTGTTACATTTCATCAGTGCTCTTTTGAACCACATTAACAGCCACTGTCAGTGTTAGCTGAGAGCTGTGTTAGACATAGAAGCAGGAGTTCATCCATCCATGTAGCCCATAAAAGTGACTGTTACTGCATTACAAGAAACTGACAGTCCAGTTTACAATCTCACACTTGCCTCAAAAATCTCTTCTTGGATCTTCGTGTACCACAAATACAAATGCCTTTCAACTAAATGTATATCTTTTATAAGAGCTGACCTATGGGAAACTATGAGACTGAAATACAGTAACGACAGTGACGACTTACTGTATATATGGATAGTTAGTTAACAACAAACACTAGCAATAAGGTAAATAAACATGTAATAAGAGAGATGTATGTAATCTAAATATATGACCTCAGATACCACATTACCCCTGTGTCCCTTACAGCCTTCTAATCCACACCTCTGGCACCTTACCCTCCTGATCCTCCTTTTCAGCCCCCCCGCCACTGCTTCCGCCCCTAGGCAGGGGCAGGGAGCTACCATGCAGGTCCTGGCAAAACCCCGTCTCCTCCTCCTCCTCCTCTTTCTTTCTCTTTCTCTCTGAGGGGAAGGGCTGCTTGTTCAGGGAAGAACTTGTGTGGAGACAGGTGTGCATACCAGACGCCAGCATTAAGCCCTGTGCCACGCGAATCCTATAACTACCTGCTAGTGAGGCTTCCGCGGCTCTTGTCCAACCTTGAACTAAACCTTTTGCAAAGAAACCTTCTGCTAGTTTAAGCTACAGCAACTGTCTATGGGCAAGACACTACAGAGTGCAGGCCTGAGCTCAATCACCAGCCCTTTCTGTATCCCATCAACAACTATACACACCATTAAAACACTTGAACAGATTAGTTGGCAGGGGAAGGCGTTAGGGGTGGAGATTTAAGCTATTTTGAGCTGTTCATGTAACATTAAGGATTAAAAGCTATTGGTCAAGTCTACTTGGAAGCTAAAGCTTTTACTATTCATTCAGTCTGTATGAGAGCTGTTTGGATGGATGAGGTCATCAAGTGAGGAGATGTCCTTGTGGCAAAGAGAAAAGTTCAAGCAGGGCTGTAGGATGTCATTCCCAATAGTGTGTCAGATATATGGCTCACATTCCCTTATTCTATGAGTCAGATGATACAGAGAGACTGAGGGTCTATGCATGTTGTAGGAAGGAAGCATCCATTTCTCCCCATAGGCCAGCTTTAACTGAAAAACTGTCATCTAATCCCATCTCCAGTCTTTCTCATCTTGCTGTTTGCTCATTTCCTCGCTGCATTTATCCTTTCAATGTTCCTCTAAGCCTCTCTCCTCCTACACTATTCGTTCATTCCTGCACCCCCATTCTTTCATTGCTTCATCAACTTCCTCCCCCTCCTCCTCCTACTCCCCTTTAGCTTTCTCTCCTCCACCCATGGCCCCCATGAATTGACCTTGCTGTATCTCAAGAATTGATCTCTCTTTTGGTCTTTGTGTGAAATCCTATCTCAACAGCACTCTTTTCCCTTCACTCCATTGCTGGATGGAGCTTATTCTCTTTTGTGAGGACACTTTTCATTCCATTTTATCTGTCTGCCTTTTCTGTCTTTCTCATCCTTCTCTTCTTCCCCTCATCTCTTCTGAACACACAGAAATAGAGCAGGCATGATTAATGCAACATCTATCCCCGCCAAACGTTTGCTTTGCTCAACTGTTTTATGCTCGGCTGCTGATTGGGAAATTGTTATTCATGCACTTTCTCATACACTGTTACTGAATTATCACATTAGCTGATCAATACAACAGTTTGACCTTTTTTTGATGAGCTTGATTGGTAATTAGAAACACAAGGCTGGATCAAACTGAACATGAAGCTCTCACAATTTTATATCTGATGTGTACGGGGGATAACAATTGGCTACTTCAAACCATGTAGGAGCAGACTGTTGCATTTAAGCAAAACATGCAGATGCAAACATGCTGATGCAATGTGAAACTTTTTAAGCATATCTGCTTTGAAGCTGGTTGACAGGACTTTATTTTTCATATCTTTATAGTGTGCCCATACTTGTATTAGATTTACAAAACTAAACCTGATTATGTCAGTATGCACTGTTGGTATCTGGTTTATATTTAAATCTCCAACTTTACTTTGTAGAATAAGTACCAATACTAGTGTGTACAAACAGAATCAGCAATGCATCTCAGAATCAATAGCAACAAACAGTGAGTATAAAATCACCCTTAAAACACAGTTATGCCACTGCGCAGTCTATTACTGTAACTCTCTTAAGTGACTTTCTGTTATGGCAAGAAAAAGATGCACAAAAAAGTGGTGCACAGTTAGAGGCCATGCAAGCATTTAATAATGATACCAAGCTTCTGGACTGTAGAATTTAATTGGGCTAAATGTTTGACACAAGGGAATCCAACACCTGTGCACACACCTGTCCTATGTAATTAAAGGTATGTACATTTGGGAAATATCCTTCAATTAATTTCTATTTCCATAAATCCATATTCATAGAAGATCTATATCACAATATATGAAGCAAGATAGAGCTATCAATAAGACATCAGAATTAGAGAAAAAGTGTGTAAAGCTAGAGTAGTCTACATCAGAGGCATCAGGAATGTATATGATAATAAACAATTTACATGATAAAGGCGATATTGCCATTTTGCAAACACTAGAGAGTTGCTGTGTGAAGAATCATCTGTGCTTCTTTCCACTTTGTGATCAGAGTGACTGTTGAAGCATACAGAACATTTTCCAGGCTTCAACTCCCAGGTGTCTTGTAGCCCCAGGATTCCCAGTAAGTAGTCAGCCAGGCTGCCTTGGTGAATGCACTAATGTGACACCATAATCACGCACAGGTGCATTTTTGTGCTTCACAGAGCAACAGCACCAGGCTGATGGGGGCGGCAGGTGGCGGCACTGGTGTGTATCGGGTAAACTGTACATTTCATTCAAGCATATGAATGAGCTGAAAAATGGCATTGTGTTTACATTCTCTATGTGTTTTTGACTAACACAAGTCCTCATCACACTGAATTCCCAAAATGCGTACTCTTGTGCTCTTCTGGGTTGAACTTTTAATGAATGGTTTTTGGCAGAGGGCACTGCAGTGAGGTCAATGAAGTAGTGGAAGTCAGAGAGAGAGAGAGAGACACCTCCACCTCCCTCTGCTCTGCAGTGCTACACACACTGCTGGGCCACTCACACACAGAGATGCACTCAGAGACACAATGGGTTGCTTTCCCATCAGTCCAATAACAGGCCTATTCATTAGAGTCTTTTACAGACAGTATTGACAACCTGCTGACACACAGTCACTCTAGCATAAACAAATGGAGCAATAGAGAAGAGCAAGGGAAGGAGGGGACAAAGGGAAGAGACATGTTATAGTGGCTTTTTGAATAAGGATTCCTCTTTTTGACAAAAGAGTCAAATTTAGATGAGAGAGAAGAGATGCTGCATTTCTTTTATTACAAAATACACAGACATAAACCCACATTATCTCAAATACGNACACACACACACACACACACACACACACACACACACACACACACACACACACACACACACCAGCAGATGAGCGTCACATTAATTTTGCATCCGAGGCCACTCATGAGATATGTGGCTTATTCTAATTACCATTATGAGAATGGAAGGTGAAATGGGTCAAGTGCAGTGAACTATCATCATACAGATCACAGCATAACACCCACTCACAGATAAATAAAATTTCCACTAAAAGGAAATTAGATATTCGTAAAAACAACATGCTGAAATTTGAAGCTCGTAACCCAGTTGCTAGAATACAATGAAAAGCGCACATAAAGTTTCAACAAGCAGAACAACATTTTAGCAGTGATATTGCGGCAGGATTTAGTAAGATTTAGCACTCACAGGTCGTGATCACTTATGAAAGTTTATTTCTAAGTATTGCCAAAGAATTAAGAACTAGTCAAGGATGGTTTGATCCGCATGTTTCACTGCAGGAATTCTGGAGTGTCAGCTGCACTAAAGCATCTCAGTTATAACTTGGATATTCAAAGAAGCCTAAAGGGACAAACTGTGCCATGCATACCAAATATTTGGCTCATTAAGGAGTTATAATTACTGTGTCACTTTGACATAAACAAACAGAGCAGAGCAGTCATGGAGAAAATGGGAAAGAGGTGCTGATCTGCTCAAAGACATTTTCTTTGGTGTTTCTTTGGGATGACCTCTGAAACCAGGTGAGTGTATACATGCTGTTAGAGGAAAGAGGGGTGTAGGGTGCTGGGGTAAATAGAATGGGCAATAGCTATGCAGACAGCTCAACAGAGAGACAGATTTTATGAAGACAGATGAGGCTGGTGTGGGCCCACAAACACAAAGACAAAGAGACAGATAGACTGCATGGCCGTGAGCTCAGGAGGTCAGCTCTGACTCAAACAGACAAGACAGATGAGACATAAAACAACATTCAAACATGAACTGAATGTGACTGACGCCCCCTGAAAACTTTGAGCTAAGAAAGTGGAATGTCCCAGGAACGCTTTTACAGTCATCATGCAGCATTTTGGGTGACAGCTAGAGGACTTTACAGACATTTCTTATCTAAAAGCCGATTCCATACCAGGAACACCTGCTAGGCATTGGGGAGGTAAAAGCATAGGAGGTTTTTTAAACAACATGGCAGTGATCACAGTGACACCACAGTCAATCAAGAGGCTCTACATCAACAGGAGCTCAGTGCTCATACTCTATTAGTTTGTCATTGTTCTCTCATGGCTTCACTCTGTTCTCTGTCCAGATAACATGCATATGCCTTAATATGCAAATACACAATAACAGCAACAGCAGTTCCATACCCTCTAACTTGGTGCAGAGCCCATGCTAGGCACAGAGTGAAACTGGCTGTCCACAGCTATGTATATAGAGGACATCGTGCAACACAACCACACATCCATTGCCATTATCAGCATCAAGACTGTCAGTCTTATTACAGCATCCAAAGACCTCTGCCAGGACCCTGCACTGCCTATTCAAAGCTAATCATCATGGACTTTTGAATACAACATCATGGAGAGAGCAGCACTGGGAAAGGTTATTTGCTCAAGGTCATACGAAACAAAGGATAGGAATAGACTAATAACCATACAGACACTGCTGATCATGCTTATGGTTTACACAGGCATTTCAAACAAATGTTATTTTTTGCTGTTCTTTGGGCTTTTTAAAAAATGAAATATATTGCCATTTGTCAGACATATGTTATCAGAGCCTAACAGATTTGTATCATTGAACTGAATCAGGAAATTTGCTGATCGGAGGTTCAGATCCATCAGAATCAAAACTGTAAAGGTCATTACAATGACATTACCCTTTTCAGAGTAGGAAAGCCAGATATGTCAAATCGCTCAGCAGCCACATTATCATGCAAATGAAACACAATGTGAAACACAATTACTCAGACACAAATCTGAATAATATCTTAATAAGGAAGAGTCTAGGGCAGCTAATTTGGCAGGTGTTAAAGGGGAATATTTTACAAAGCATCAGATGGAAACACATGTATTTGATATGTCTGAGCTGTAGCACATTTTTCCAGTTTAAACACAATTCATTCTGTATGCAATGAAATGATATTGACACTTTTCAGTGTCTCTGCAATTCCATATTCCTGCACAACATAAGTCACATTCCATATTTTATTAGTCCCACTACAACTGTAATGCCACACAGTTAAAGTAGATGCACTGTAATAACAACTCTAAGCTCAAACCAGCAAGTTTACCAACTGTTTGCTAGACTAAGACAGCTGTGTTTGAAGGTTAAGACTGCTGTTAATGTATCCTGTCCAAATATCATTTACGGGACTTGCTACCAGCTGCAGTCTGTTCAAGACGGTGCTTGCCTAAGTGTTAAATGAGGCTCAGCTCAGGTAAATATTCACTTCTGACCAGCTGCAGAAACTGAAAATGTAGCCAATCCACAAAAAGACACTGTCAGAGCATTAGAACAAAATGGAACAAATTTCCATGTAAAACAATCAAAAAACAAACTTGTGAGTGAGAAATTTATAGCACACTCTTTACACATACACCTCTAACTCACACACCTCAGACTGTATGACTCCCTATAATCATTAGAGATGTCTGCTTGAAAAACATGCCTGCCGGGAGAGGAGAGGAGCAAAGCTGTGCCTGAATTAGCCCAGGCATGCGTTAAAACAAAGTCGCCGCTCCAGCAGAGCACACAGAACCACACATGCTTAGAAGAAAATGCAACAGATACAACAGATCAACAGATACCTCCATGCAGAAATTAGAAGACTTTAGAAGATTTTCATAAGCTGACACACACTGCACTGCATATTAAAAACACACAACATGTTCTTCCTCTCTTATCCACACAGTAGCACATCCAGGATTGGTCATATCACTGGACTTACAGTGGCAAGCTCCTATCCTCTGTATGAATGTACAAGCTAAGTATGTAGAGCTCTGAGACCACACAGAATCCCTCTCTCTCAGACATAGCCACTATGAGACCAGAATACTAAAGAAGAAAGCACTGGCTGACTCAGAACAGAGCAACCCTGTATAATAACTAACAGCTACACTGTGCTGCAAGCCAAGAACTAAATCTTTTTATGTTTTTTTTTAATGCCATTTGTGTGATGACCTGTTTATGATGAGCAGAGTTATAAGTAAAGGTTAGGTATAGTGGAGCTACAAACAGTGTGAAGAAACACTATTTTGTATTTGTATGTATAAATGTATATCTTATTATCAGTTATGAGTGGTTTGGTATGATACCATCTTTGTTACTTGACCACATCTGACAGGACATGAGAATGGTGGAATTTGGTCATGTGACCAAGCAGCCCATAACAATCCAGTCCAGCAACACTTTGACCTTCCCTGTCATCACTCACACCTGCCATATTAATGTTACACTATTAACGTAATTACAGCCACTAACCACGATTTAAAGGGTCATCCCAGCGGTCAGTATTGACAGATGTCTGTGTGGAATGGAAACCATGCACGCTATTAATAAAAAGCTCCTGGTGGCCAACTTTAAGTAGGGATTAGTGATCCAACAACATTACTGACCTCTCCAAAATCCCATGCACCAAAAAATGACAACTCACCCAAAATCATGTTGTATATTGCCTTTGGTGTCCCTGGGTTGACAAGTTCTCCCTCAATGCCCCTGTCTCCCCTTCTTTTGCCAAGGGACAATGGCTCCAAAATCTCTTTTCAGAGTTCCTCTCCACTCTCCAGAAAGAGGTAACTCAGAGAGGCAGTACTGGATGTGAGAAGAGACTGCTGCTGCTGCACATGCCGTCCTGTGCGCCTGCCCTCTCCAGGTGAAAAGCTGAGTGTGTGTAAGAGAGAGAGAGAGGGTGTGTGTGTGTGTGTGTGTGTGTGTGTGTGTGTGTGTGNGTGTGTGTGTGTGTGTGTGTGTGTGTGTGTGTGTGTGTGTGTGTGGAGGAGGGGGTCGAATGTTACTGCAGTTGTGGCTCAGGTAAGCCTGAGGACAGTATGGAGTGGGGTAGTTGCAAAGGAAAGAGAAGAAGAGAGAGAGAGAGAGAGAGAGAGAGAGAGAGAGA
>JANJYP010256826.1:2500-10561 GCA_024605115.1 Rastrelliger brachysoma | reverse complement strand
CCCCCCCCCCCCCCCCCCCCCAGCTCACTAAGCCCCTAGCCCAACTTGGCTGGAGTAAATCCTGCACTAATAGCTATTTACTAGTAGCTTAGTCATCTTAATAAATGCTATCTTCTGGCCATTGGCAAGTGACAGCCCAACAACAAGAAAATATTCAGCACCACGTGTTTGTTTTGGCCTCCATTGGCCAGGAACGTCAGCATGGGGCCTCATCGTCTGAGTCCTGGGCCATGTATAGCTGAGAAATGCAAAGGTCCAATTCCTCTCAGAAATGTGTGGCTCAGGCCAAAATCAACTCCACAGCTCCACACCATCGTCAGGCCCTCTTCTCACCATCATCAGGCCCCTGTGACCCACACAAAACAAGGGCGTCCCGGCAGAAAGGCCACCCCAGTTGCTCTAAAAATGTGCAGACATATCAGTGTGATTAGAAAAACAGAAGAGACACAACTGGTGTGCATTCAGATTGTAGTGGCACCATTGGATTAAGATGTATTTAGTAATTCTTAGTCTAAAAATATAATAATATAAACAAATGTAGCCAGGTGGCAGGAGTTAGTGTTTTCTGTTATTCACTTGTGAATAATTTTAGTCAGAATACACTGTTGCTTTAAGACCTGCATGAGGACAAGTCTCACAAGATCATGGGAAGTCCTGTGAGATGTAAATGTGTACCCTAGTTACAGTGCCATGAAGCTAGTGACTGTAAGCAAATGTGTGTGATTTTCAACTGTGTATTTACAAAATTATTAGTAAAGTCAATTAATGAGAATGTAATTGGGCTAACAAGCTACTGTTGTTGACCAGTCATTTCATATTTTTGTGTTGATGTCCCCAGATTAGCGAAGTGTGTGTACATGCTATCTTCACCACATGGAGAGCAGATCTGAAAGACGGGTCAGTGTAAGTGATAATAAATGAGTCATCCTGAATATGATGATTATGGCATCAGACACTGTTTAAGTAATTGTGAATTTTGTATGTTGATGTCAGTCACAGAGTGGAGACAGGCAGCTGTGACTGAGTTGTGGTCATATGTGAGTCGATGTGTGTGGGCTGTACACTGGACAGCAAATGAGTTCATGATTTTCTGTTAAAAGGTATTATAAGATAATATAATATATTATCTTATATTAGTCATGATATTTTTCAGTTAACTTGTGTTATTTACTGCAAGATAATGGTATGAGATATGTAGCTGGATATGTTTATTTATTTATTTTCTTTATTAGGGAAATAGCTACTGTTGTCTGTATATTGAAGATGTAAGTTTACAAATCTAAGTTAGGTGAGAGCAAAACACTCAAGGTCATAAGATTAATGCTGTGTTCAATTGAAATAAAATAAACCACTAAAAAAATATTTCTCAGTTCAGTCCTATCTGTTTATGACCAGGCCACACAAAAAACTTTCACAAAAATTGGCTTGGATTATTCTCATCTCTAATTTCCCTGCAAATTCTCAATTAAAGGGTCATAATCAATGTTTGTCCCAGAAATCACGTCATCTCATCCACACCCCCAACTGCAGCATGTGAACATTTATGTTCAGTTTTGTTCAAGAATTGATCATTTTATCAAAATATGTCTGGTGATCACATGTTAAATTTTATAAAATGATTCTTGAACAAAAATTAACCTAAACATCCACACGCTGTAGTTGGGTGTGGGGATGATATGAGATGAACCGATGTCATTTATGAGACAAACTTTATGACTGGAAATGCCCTTTAAAAGCTTACATACAGAAATATATTTGTGCAGATATATGGGAAAGGTGCAGCATGAGTTGTCAGCTCCCTTTTCATGAGACATAAATGCTTAGACAGAACATGAATGATGCATTTAATTCAGTTGTTTTTGATAACTAATATTGAGATGTAAACAGATAATTTCACCTTCAGTCTTGTGGCTAGGTGAAGAGTAGCTTTGCATGGTCAACAATATTAGTGATGAACTTTTACAATCTCTACTTAGCATCCCTTGGAGTCTTATTGACCCTTCAACATCACACCCACTTTCACCATCATCAAGCCTATAAATGCCACCTGCTGCCTCATCTCTCCTTTGTATGCAAGATGCCACAGCTGTTGTCTCTCTCTCTATGTGTGTCTCTCAATAAATTCCATTTAATAGGACATCATTAACTTTGATTGGGGTTATACTTATTATTACCCACACTTGCGAGGGACTGTTTATTTTTATCTCTGCTATAATATTGTCAGCCAAGCTAGCCAGGACTCATTTCCATCCCATGCTCCATCAACCATCCCAGCTACTTGGATCAGCCACACCTCATACATCTCAATGCCAAGGTCCATTATGCTGACACAGAAACACAGGTACTTAAATGTAACGAGGCTATAGAATAGTCCCTAATATCTTCTCACAGAGCAGCAAATTGGTATTATTGGTGTGGAGAAGAGCAGGGGAAGTGAAACCTCTCTTATGGTTCTTGGTTTGTCTAACCAAGGCAATTATATTCAATCTATCACAGACTGTTTCCCCTTTGCCTGTGCTTGTGAACAGGCGGCAGCTCTCCCACAATCCATTCCCTCTTAATTAATGGGGGACATTTGCAGCCCTTGGATTACTTTGTTATGAGTGAGTCAGAGGAAAGAAAGAGTGTAGATGCACTGCATAGGGGGTGTTGTTGTTATAAAATAATCCACATCCAGCACAACTGTCCTTCATGTAACAAAGACTTTATTGGATCCCTTTATGAACAAATTGACAGCACGTGTTGGGTGCTCAAACTGTTGCCACAAGTACAACCATATTCCTATACTTATTGTCTGTGGAGCTGATACAAAAAAAATTGGCAAGGCAGCAAAACACATCAAAATCAGTTGCTGTTGCTTCAGGCAGTGCTTGAATTAGAAGCAGAAACCTCCATAGCATGCCTCATGTGAGTCATGATCAATGCCACAGAGAAATCCAATAAAGTGCAAGATTTTACTCAAAGTCAACCTAGGTTACTCAAAATATTATCAATATCATTGCCATTGCCAGGGTGGAATGGTTTAGATTTTTTTTATTTATTTATTTTTTTCCCGAATCAGTGCAACAACAACAAGTTTTTTTTCCTGCACAGTTACTCATAAATGCGAAGGATGACTTGAGAAGGGAATAAAAAAACCTTAGATTCATCTTCCTCATCTGTGATTCATTATGAATTGTAATGACTTTACATTGGAAACAATTGCCCTGAGTTTCTCTGGTGGCAGTTTCAGTGTGTCTCTTTAATAGGCAGGATATGAGAGATTATTCAAGGGTATGTTTTTAATAAGACTTGAAAAGCAGAAGAACTTATTGGTTCCTCCTCTGCTGTTGTCCTTCTTCCTTTCTTAATCTCACTTTGATCTTCATGAAGCTGAAACAGGGAACAACAATTAGCCAAAAAACACCATAGTTGTGGACTTAATTGCTAATAATGGTGAAATATGGACAGTCTGATTTCCAAAAACAATCTTGCTTTTACTTCAAAGAGATGAATGCTACAACGTATTGTTTCCATTTATTGTAACAGAACATCTGTTTTACTGAGGTAGTTCATTCCCACAAAGCTTTGGTTCATGGGAATGAACCAAAGCTTCATTTTACCATTCAAAACATGCACATATTGACATTTGGAACATTTGCAATGCATCTAAAGTTGTTTTGTTGGTATTTGTCTGAAATATATCATGATACAATATGCTTTTCCCTGAACCTTGTTCTATTGTTTCATTTATATCAAATAAAAAATCACTCTGTAGCATGGGAGAAGGCAGACCACACAAAATAACTCTCCCTCTCCCAATTCCTGTTTCACAGTGGGAAAGCATTTGCAAACATCCAATGTAAACAGATAGGGCCGAAAGTAATTGAATTGAGCTGAATCGGCACAGACCATGACAAGACGTGTTTCCTAGTAGTGGAGCAGAGCCTGATGTTCCCTCCTCATTTCCACTACTGCATATCTGGATCTGCTGGCATATCAGGGGAGATGGAGGAGGAGAAGCAGGGGGGCAAATTGGTGTGTGATGAGAAGGAAAGGGAGCATGGGGCTGAGCACAGTATTTAACTGTTCTACTTTGTTGAAGGTATGTGATATTAGTATTGCTGTCTTCAGAGTGAATGACAATTTGTTAGATGTGGTGGAGGATAAAGAGGATGAAGGATAAAAGGGAAAGGCAGAGCGTATGGGAGAAATGCAGGGAATGAATTAAGTGGGAAAAGGGGAGGTCTGAGGAAGAAAATGAAGAAAAGAAGAACAAGCATAAAAACTGAAAGAAGGTTATAGGTTCCCTCTCATGTGACACATTTTAAGATATTGGTCTGAACAATGAAACACTGTCATTTTTGCATTTGTTAAATTACATCCTGATGCATGCATCTGACATGCACCTTGTATCAAATCAGAATCTGTCGTTGCTGCCAGGACAAGTTACATCATTATACATCAGTCAAGTTACATCATTCTCTTGACACTGTTGTTATAGTTTTGGAATCTTAAGCAGCTTTTTTCAGATGGAGGATATGATAACCACACTAAATATTTGAGAAAAATGTACTTATGGAAACAAATGTGACCCCTTTCACTGTCATTTCATATTTCTCTCAGATCTGGGTTATACATATGATATGAGATGATGATACGAGCAGAAATTTATAGTTGGCTGCAACTATAAATTCATTCAGAGAGAAAAAGGATGAAGATAAATGGGTGAAGTTGAGTGTCAGTGTGAGCAAGATGTGAGAAAACGAGAAATAGAGATAGATAGGAAGCAGAAGAGAAGGAATTAGTTAGAGACTCAAGTGAAAGTGAAAGAGTGCAATGCAGAGGGGAAAGTGAGCGAGTTTTGAAGAGAGAGAGAGAGAGAGGAAAACGTGAGCGGAAGAGAGGGAGACTTAGAGTGAAGGAAGGGGAAAATTGAGAGGCTGCATAGCACTTTCCTCTGCAAGCTGACAGGGCTTGACGCTCAACTAACAGGGCTGTTTTGACAGGTGTCAGATGGTCCATATTACTATTTCACCGCCGGGCCCTTGGGACCCTGCATCATGGGCCACAACAGGACTGGCCAAGCTGGAAAAAAAAATAAAGAAAAGTGGCATGGCAGGGGAGTAAAAAACACTACACTTGACTTCCTCCCTCTGCAGCTTGCTGGTTTTGCACTCTCCTCTAGGCTGGGCATCTGCTGTATGTTAGCCATTGTGTGTGTGTGTGTGTGTGTGTGTGTGTGTGTGTGTGTGTGTGTGTGCGCGCGCGCGCGGGCACATGGACTGAAAAAAATGTGCAGTCACAGTAAAGGTGTGTTTGAAAGTGTCAGATAGACAGGATAAGATGCATAGCCTACCATGTGCGATTTGCTTCTTTAAAGAAGATTTAAAAATTTAAAATGAGGCAGTAAGTTGAAGAAAATCAAATTCATCTTCATCAAATAACAATTTATCAAGGCTGTGTTCTTCACCCAGCATGCACTAAGCAGATGAACAATTATGATCGCTACCAGACTGTGACTTTATGTAGTGAGAACCAATCACATCATCCTGCAGAGAGGTTAAGTTGTGACACCATAGGGCTTCTTTAATGTGGTTAGAAGCATCTCAACAGGCAATAAAAAAAATATCGATCTTATGCTTTTCACACAGGAATCCATTATCTGTGCATGAAGTGCTGGCTGAAAAATGCGTTAAGTGAGTGTAAGGTTGCTTGATTTGATTATCCTTTGTGACTTTGTGCACTCTGTGATTTACATTAAACCTCAAATTGAGAGAGCAGTTTCAAGACAGTGCTGAGAATTTATTCAGCAAGATTTTCATGCCAGGGAGCTTTTCTATTGTTATATAACACTCACTGACAGTGATCGTAGCATTCCTGACTTAACATTCGTCAACACTGCTGCCTAGACAAACAGTAATATTTCACAACCCCTTCAGCTTTCAAAAAGTTTAAAACCACTGGAGTCATCTGACAACTCCCAAATGCATGCAGCCATAATTTGCAACAAGTTTGTAATTGTCCCTTGTTAAGTGTTTTCAGTCGAAATACTGTGGCTGTGGCTTTGAGCAGAATTGTTGCAAGTACTTGGGGCATGTTTTATAGTTACCACATGAAATAAAAGTCTCCACTGGCATGGTGCACTGTGACTCTCAGGGTGGATCTTGTGCTGCTTCTCACTGTTGAACAAAGGCATGCCATAACCAAAGGAATGGCATGGTTTGAGATGTCAATTTGCAAATAAATACATTTGGAAAAGTTGCAGATCTAAGGAAGATATGTTGTTTTTTTTTGCTCATTGGTGCAACATTTTGCTACCATGTTGAAATATGCAGATCATGAAATCTATAGATGATATTTATTTTCCTGTACTTAAAATTTCAGGAACTTCATTGAAACATATGCATACTGTAACTGAATAGGAAGGTATTCAGGTCTCCTGATAGATTGTTCATCGAAGGCTTTAGATTTTTGACCAAGCAATTACAAATTTCTACTGAATAGTCAAATGGATGCAATGGTGTATTCTAATATACACATATAGGCATAATTATTTCATGATAGAAGGGACAAAGACCAAACTACACTTCTATTATTGTGCCAAATCTACAAATAAAGTTGTCTTCATCAAAAAATTGACTTTCTTCATCAAAAAATTGACTTGTTTTAAAATAATTTTTGTTTACTTTGGCAGGGTGCTAACATGATGGACATGTCTTTTGCCAGATGTTCCACATTTCAGAACAAATATGACCTGTTTTAGTCTGATCTTTAAACCTACACACCATAGGAAGCCCCAATTATGTGTGCATGTTAAATCTGTAATGATAAAATAATGTGGTAAATATGTAAAGCACATGACAAGATTGTCTTGTCAATGAAATGTCCTTCAACCCCCATGATGTCATAGTGTCTATCCAAATGTACTTTTACATTTCTTTGTCTCTTTCTCCTCTACACCCAGTTGTCCTTTTTGCTTCCACTGATTACTGATAACAAGATCAGAAGGGCATGGGATGGCTCAGTTGTCCATCAACCAAATTGAAGGCTGTTAGAGATTTTCTAAGCTTCAATGACCCTTTGCCTCTGTTTTTTCCACATCCCACCAGAGTTTTAACCTCACAACAGCAGCAATAATGCAGGGAAACAAGTGTCATAGTCTGAAATAACAGGATGGCTTTCTTGGATTTTGTCTAAGAATACAACTTAATGTATATATTCCCCCTGAGTCAAAGTGGCCTGAATCAATTGAAAAACGCCAGAAAAGGACAATAAAATGCTCCCAAACTTTGCCTGTCCTATTTCATTGTCTTTCAATCTGACACAACTGCCTTTTTCACAAGGAGTCTGATTCACTTCCCCTTGAGTATGTTAAAACAGGAGGCCTTTTTCAGGGTTTTATGGGGTGTCCTGTTTTTCCAACATACCTCCAGTGATTTAGGTAATATGCCTGAAATAAAGGGTTCTGAAGTCTAAGAGGCAACTCAAGTTTTACTGTGCCCTCACTTAAATGAAAATAAAAATAATGAGAAATGGACGAATGGCAAACTTGAAAATGTGCTCTTGGGAGCAGATTTTATTGTGCCGGCACTGAAGGGACTGCTGTCCATGGCCTGATTTTCGGTCACTTGGTCTGTTTTCCGGTGTCTTATGCTGCACTTTGACATCACACTCGCATAACTTTCCAATTAAGCCACGGTTCTGTACCAAGAATCTCATCTCCACTGAAATGTGGAAAATGGATAAGGCATCGCAGCATGTGAGGGACTGAAGAGGGTGAGAATTTATGGGAGTCTGGGTGAGTGGAGCTGGTTCTCTGAGCACTCTGGCGGTCTCGTAGCGCCTCACCCTTCCAAGTTAAATACTCTGGTTGAGTTTCCTGAGTGCTCAGATCTGTCTGTGGTCCAATCACATCAGCTGAAAATGCACACAAAGAGACTATTTATGTCAACTTAAAATAGCATTTTCTCCAAGCTGTCTTCATTCATTCAACCTCTCAGTGCACTTTGATTTCAATATGTTTACTTCAGTAAGCATATTTGAAAATACCAAAATTTCAGCACAGAAACAACATTTGAA
>JANJYP010256604.1:0-10766 GCA_024605115.1 Rastrelliger brachysoma | reverse complement strand
TTGGTTCTGCTCCAATTCAATTCCACTGTAATCATTTTAACCAGAGTGGAGAACAGCTAGAATAATGCTGTAGAAGAAGAAGAAGCTAAAAAAAATCCTCTTGTTGTTTTGCATATGAGCAAAAACAATTAAGTGTTTGATGATTATAAAAAGTTGTCAAGAATACAAAGAGTCTTGTTAACATAAGCTAGATTTATTCTATTATCAACTAAAATGTTCTTAATAATTGGTTATGCAAATATGTATTTTAATGCAGTTGTAGTGTGACTGTGTTCACAGATACAGATAAATCTATCTTCTGTTCTACATGTTTGCCACTGTCAAATTAGTAAAAGACTAGGTGCCTCTATTCATGTTCCAGTTTTGTAAAATGCTTTTGTTTTTTAATTATGTTTCCCTGATATTTCTCTCAAACTATATAATACAGTCTTAAAAGCTAAACTCATGAATTACCACTGACTGCCACCAAAAATGTTACAAACTTCACAAACATAGGGTCTGATTTAGTAAAGGTTTGCGTGTGCAAAAATGTGTACACCTTTCACATCATACGAAAAAAATATGCAAGCTGGTCTACTTATGCGGCGCAGTGAGGTTTACGTCTTTTGAATATGCAAGATAATACGCGCTGTCCGTTTAGTATGTTTGCCTTAATGAATATGTAATATGGGGCATTTTTACCCCAGTGTGCATAATATAGGAAGAGAAAATGTAAATATGTTATTAAGCAGATGCATTGCAATTTACCAAACCTGAAAGTAATTTTGCTGGCGGCAACTGCATCTATAAATAATACCTTTTGAAGGGCAGGTAATAACCGGCTGCACACTGATGACTTCTTTTACTGTGGAGAGGAGGAGACACAATGAGAGAATACACACAGAACAGATTTTTTTCTACTCATGTTAATATTTTTGGTTTTACTAACGACATTAACTTTGTCGCAAATACTCTCCAATATAGTGTTTTTTCTGATGCAGCTTTGTTGCGATAACTCAATATGTTTGTTAACCTCTTCCACTAGAATCTCTAATTCCATATGATCAGATTTCGTTTTGTGTTTGCAGGCTATCTGCTCATCCAAACTCCCCATTAAGATAGAAAAATCTAATTTAAATACTGCTGTCTGCACCTGTTGTCATTTGTGCAGCTATTCTTAGTAGATCGCCCCCAAGAAACACATGCAATCTGTTGCAATGAAAATGTAGTTTAGTACTCTTTATTTGGGATCTTAGTAAATCAGGACCATAGCATAGTGTTTGTTGCAGGGCTGCGATACTGGAGCAAATGTATTTGAGAATTATAATTATCGTGTCTCCTTCCTGTATGTTAGGAAGATTCTTTCTCTTCTAACCTTCTCTTCTTCTCCATCCCCATTCTACCCTCTGCCCTCATCTTCCGCCACTATAGGACACATTGCGGGAGTGCCCACCAGATCATGGCACAGATGTGGACTACGCCTGCAATCCAAGCCTTCAGTTTATCTCGCCCATGTACTTTGTCTCCTTCGTGCTCACCGCCCAGTTCGTGCTCATCAACGTGGTGGTGGCCGTGCTGATGAAGCACCTGGACGACTCCAACAAGGAGGCCCAAGAGGAGGCGGAGATGGATGCAGAAATTGAGCTGGAGCTGGCCCAGGGCACCCTCTGTTGCATGGGCGCCCCCGGCTGCGGGGGTGGGGGGGTTGAGAAAGGACTGGTTGTAGCTGCTTCAGGGCCTGGATCCTCAGCAGGAGGAAAGGAGAGAGGAGCTGTAAGAGGAGAGAGAGGAGAAGGAATTAGGAAGATCCGACATGCAGAAGCCACAGCACACCCAGGAGTGTACAATTCCCGTGACTGCAGCCGGACCCTGTACTCACCAGCACAAGTGAGTGTGTATATCTCTGTGTGTGTGGCGTGTATCTGCATGTTTGTTTGCTGATAGAGTGAAAGTTTTGTGTGTTTATGGATGAGTGTGTGTTTGTGTTTGTCTGCTTTTAAGTACGGATGTCTCTAGCCAATCTGCAGATTGGGGTTGATCAGGATTTATTTTATCACAATGATTACTGGCTATACAAAAATCTTCATTCACATCGTATTCTGTTACTGTAACACAGCATTATGTAAAGTTTTTTTTTTTCTTTTTTTTGGAGCCGTTATCTAATGTTTTAAATACTGTACAAATAAACCAGCAACATCAACAGCAGCCAACAGTTTCTGTTAATAAATTGACAACATGTGCCAGCGAGCAATTCGATAAATAATGAATGAATAGATAAATAGAAAATTGCCTTGTGTGTATTTTGGCTTCAATTTCCTGGTGCCTGCTGTTGGCTGGAGACAGCATTTGAACTTAGGTATTTTGTTCAAAATACTGCCAAAACCTTCCAGCAGTGTCCACAATGTCACTCCTCTCTTAATTATTCAAAAATCTACAAGGCACTATACAACATGTTGTGAAATAAAGCTTTATCAAACATATTTAAACATACCTGAATTGCTTCAATAACTGCTTTAATAATTTGTATCTAAGCCTACTTAAAGTTTAGTGGCACACACGCATCTGTATAAAGTGGGGAAAAATATAAATATCAGATCAGACACAGTATGATGACAAATTCTAAATAATAATGATCAGGAAATGGGTTAGAAAAACACAATAAAGACATCCCTATTTAAGTATTCTAGTATTATTTTCTGTCTCTGGCTTTCTGTGTCTCTGGCTGCCTGTCAGTTTGCTTCTCTTAACACAGTATCAGTGCATTAGGTCATGCAGAGAAAATTACATATTTGATGCACAAGCTGGAAGAATACAAAGGAGGTAAACAATATGGCAGTGATTTCTACATAGTATTTGAATGGTGCTGACATGGGAGGGGGTAGAGTAGAGTCATCGCTTTATTTCTTCTTTTTTTGTGTAAAATTGACTGACAGCCACAATGCATGATTACGTTCAGTCATTTTATCAATCTCATTGTGAAATCTGATTGAACTTTCCTTTCTTTTGCAGTTTTTATAAGAGAAAAGGGCAAGAATGGTTAAACGTGTACAGGAATGGGGGGAAGATAAAGAAAAGGCAGATAAAAAGGAAAAGCATGGATAGGAATTGTGTAAAGAAACTGGTTGATTTGAATGTTAACATATCAGGATAGAATTAACAGCACTTTACAAAATTAAACTAAAGCGAAAAAGTAATATTATGCAGGTAAAAGTCAGGGCTAGGCCATATATAGTTTTAATCTTCCTTCACTGTAGTCATAGCAACCAGTGTTGTCAAGGAGAAGTGATGCACAACTTTCTCTTTCTCAAGTAAGCTCTTCTTCATTTAAACGTTATCCTTTCAGTGCTCACATTAGACTATGTTAGTATGCAGATAGATGTGTACAGATTACATTTTTGAAATGTGTGCATCTGTGTGTGTGTGTGTGTTTATGTAGTCTCTAATTTTTACTCACAGCCCGTAGCAGAGACACAAGCTTTCTTTATGAAATCACTAATAAAAGTCTGAGATATCAATGTGGAAACACACATACTGATGACTCATCGGTTGCCATAACAGTTTCACCTTTGCAGAGCTAAACTTGGCCACATGGAGCCATTTTTAGCCCAGTGTTGGCTGACAAAGGAACTTAACGCAGACCAGGGAGAACACACTGACAGCATCCTCCCCCTCTCTTTCACTCTTTCCATCTTGATCTTCCTCTCATTCTCTGTCTCTCAAGTGATGCAATAAAAAATCTGGCAGACCAATGCATTTTATTCCCATTTGAGTGTGTGCGTGTGTGTCTCTGTGCAAAAGCCTCAAATGGATAAATACTGTGGTGCTTCATGGCTATTGTATTTATACTGTATGTATACTCAAAGTGTGTTAATAGATTAGATGAGATTTGATGATCTACTGAGTCAGAGAACGATTTCAGCTACTATATTCTGTGCCATATTATGCTTGGAAAACACATTTTTGACTGTATTATGAAACACTAGTAATATATTGCACAGGCACTAAAGGAGACCCTGCAGGAAGTAGACACACACATACAGAGGAAGAGAGAGTAAGGGAAAAAGAGAGGAGAGATAATAGCTGAGCCAGTGACAGTCAGATAGAGGTAGTAATTAATTTTAGCTCTCTCCTCTCTCTCTCAACTTCCATTCCCTGTAGACTGTCCCTATTGTTGTTCACTAATACAGTTATTAATGGAGGCCAGCACATAGGCCACCACAGTCAATCAAACATTATTTTTTATATCAAGCTTTCCACCTACACAGAGTTGACTATCTTGGGACTGTCTGTGAGAGTGTGTGGGAGAGTAAAGACAGAAAGAGAGGGAGTAGGGTTTTATTTATATTTATATATATATATATATATAGATATATATCTGCATGTGCTAAAAAAGCTAGTCTTTATGCCAAAATGTGGCACTGCAACAAACACCCATGTTTCATACAGCAAAATGATTTTGGTGTATTTATAGTACTGGGAGTACAGTAACCTGTCTCTTGAATTCGTAGCTCCCTCATTTTCAAAACATGAGCCACGATTGATTGTAAAACAGCAGTATGAGTCAGAAATATGTCTTTGCATAACACATCTAAGTATAGTCCTATAAGCGGTGTTGTAGAAATGTGTTATGAAAATAGACTTGTGTGGGGATTGAAGAGGAGTGACCTTGTTTCACAGTATCTTTTGGGCTATATCTGCTGATGTAATACAGTTATTTTGACTGTTATGAATGTGCTACAGGCACAATACATTGAATTCATTGTGAAATACAGTGCCCTGCTAAGAAACATAGAAATCTTTAAAGTAGTTTTCTTTTTGCTGTCAGTAATTTCCTTTTTTTCTGCCAGATTGGTTTCTGGGAAAACCAATCTGGCAGATGAGATTCAAGCAAGGAGGAATCATTTCAGTTGCAGAAAGGCCCCTGACTGATTCAGTCTAAATTGCTAGAAACCTAATAATACCCAGAGCACAAAGCAAAGCTTAAATCTTAAATTGTTTCAACAAGGTATTGAATAGCTTAATTGAGTTGATATATCAAATGTAATTGCTCCACTCTCAGTGCTCAAGGCTTTGATAGTAAAATTATGTGTTACTTGGCTAATGAGGGCTTGGAGTCATGTTATTGAGGCATCCTTACTCCAAAAGAGAAAAGTTTGTAGCACTAAAAAATAACTAAGTTTATTCTACTTTATATATTCTCAATCTCTGATACAGAGAATGTGCTGAAGGTGCTTATTTTTGAACATTAGAAACTAAAGCTCCCATAATGTGAAATATATGTGTGGGTGAGTGAACGCATTACTACATAAGTACATAAAGTGTAAGAGTCTATCTGTGTGTTGGGCATTTTAATAACCCTTACGATGATGTATGCATTTCCCTGCGTGTCCTTTGTCCTTGCATGTCGGCATGTGCACATGTTTGCGCCTGCGTGCAATACTGGTCTGCCGGCCTGCGTCCCGTGTGTATGTGTCCGTGTGTGTATGTGTGTATGTGTTCCAGGAGAGCCAGTGGTTGGATAGCGTCTCTCTCCTGATCAAGGATACGTTAGAGGGGGAGATGCTGATGATCGACAACCTCTCCGGTTCTGTCTTCCACCACTACTCCTCTCCTCCACCTGTCTGCAAAGACTGCAGGGGCCACCCACAAGAGGTACCACCCTAAAAGCATGTGTACATGCAGCACACACATATAGTGAGGAGAGAGCTGTAAGCCCAGATATTAAATTTATTGATGTGGTTTAATTTTACATCAAAACAATAACCATTTTTTGGTTAAAAATACTTAACAAGCACCTAGAATCTCTCCTCCTGTTAATTACACAGCGTATTTCACTAGTATCAATCCTTCACTCACTGTTGCTGTGGTTCTCTGTGTCAGCAGCTGTGTTCAGTGACTCAGAGAGAGAAGCACCTTCAGTCGACTACACAGCCAGACTGATATGTAGCCTTAATGCAGAGTATCCACAGTGCATTAAAAAATATTAGTTTATTTGCTGTAGTCAATGTACCAGTGACTCTGCCCATGAATCAGTGTAGCACTCCTGTGTGTTTTAGAGATGTTCAGATACCATTTTTCCCCTCCTGATTCTGATATTTGTGCTATGGGTATCGGCCGATACCGAGTACCGATAACAGTGTGTTACTTTAAAAAAAAAAATCACACTACACCTGTGCATGACTGATATGATAATCATTGCGTTATTGCTCATTTTAAACTCTGAAACATGAATGAATACAGGAAATGGAAGTCATTTATTTTTAAATAGAACAGTATAAAACAATACTGCAACAGCTTTGCTAAATTCGTCATCCAGCATCCAGTGTGAAATACTGTCACACCACCGACATGATGCGCTAACGTTAGCTCCTTGTCTAACGGCTTCTTCTTCGGCCCTCTAAAACAGCAAACTGTTTTAAGAGTGGCGAAGTATCAGAGCTAATGGAGCTACCTGGTAAATAGATTTTAATATTTTAATAATTACGTGATTACGTATTTTAATAAATACGAGATATTGGATCAGTGCCTGGACTCCAATACCAATGCCAGCATTTTCAGTAGTATCAGAAACATTTCTGATACGGTTATCGAAATCGGAATGTAATGTGTTTATACATGATTTCCACTGGCTTTGCAGTACTGCTCTACAAGATTAGTAAGTTATTGCTTTGCAGAGAACAATTAAGAGTACAACACTCCTTTACACACTCACACTCATATTGTATCATATTGGCAGGAGACACACCATTATGTTTGGGACCAGTCTGCATGCATGTAACAACAGGGAACATGCATTTGCATGCAAGCTCAGGGAAATACATACACAGGGCCTCATTCATCATACAAAGTAGCATGAATGCTGTTGTAGTTGCTTTATGAAGTGTGTCAACTACTCCATGTGCCATAATTAAACCCACTAACAACACAAGATTATATCAGCTTTCCATATATGCAAAAATGTGGATTAATGAGGCCCGTTGCATGCAGACACACATGCAACTACTGCTGATATGCATGCATGCACGCACGCACCAACACTCTCTTTTACTTATGCTTGTATTTTGGGATATTTTGTACACAGGAGATACTGCTTAAAGGTATACTATGCAGGATTTGTTGGTTGCATTCAAAGTTGGCCCCTCTTCCCCAACCAGAACAGACCATGAGCAGAGAGAGAGAGAGAACACCAATGGTCAAGCAAGCTAGATAGTGGATGAAGAGACCGAGCAGACCTGATGAGAACAAAGCTGTGAATTAGATAAATGAAAACATTATTTTTTTATCGTTTCACTGATGGTTATGTTCTTCTAACTAACATGCCCCACACCTCCCCTTAACACTGCAGGAAGGTTTCCGGAATTGTTTTGGTGAATGCAGAGCTTCATCCTGTCTGCTGTGTCTCTGCTCTGCATGTGTGTAGCTCTGCCCCACCTGCTCTTTATACATTCATGACGCAGAGAACAGAGTGGAGCAGAGGAGAGAGATGGAAACAGCAATGTACGCTAGTTGCTAAGCTAGGAGTCACAACCTCATAACCTGTGCACTGTTATTGGCTGGGGTATACACCCACAGCCCAAATGTTGACACCCTGAAATGTACATCAAAACAATAGGAAAACAAGAAAATAATGCAAAGGGCATGGTCACTCTAGATAGATAAATAGTAAGTATCCAGAGGGATTATTTTTGTATTAATTTATACATTATTTTTTTGGTTAATTTATTTGTTTTTTTGTATTTTGTTTTTTAGGAAAATCTTGCATAGTATACCTTTAAAGCATACACTCACAAACCTACTATGTTGTTCATCACAATGACAAAGTGCAGCGGGTCAGCATAGAAGAAGCAATAACTGGGCTCTACACCTCCTCACCTGTCAGTCCTGCTTTCTGCCTGTCTGCAGATGCTGTCAAACTGTCAATCTTCCCTCCCTCTTTTACATGCTCCCTCTTTCCATCTGCCCCTCTAGTCTCCTAGTGATTTCTCTATCTGTGTCTGATGTACTGTATCTGATCTGGTGTGGTTCTCCTTCAATTTTCAATGTTCTTTAACCATTAGACTTGTATTTGTGTTTGTGTGTGAGAGGATGAGTGTGTGTATGTGTCTGTGTATGTGGTATTTTCAGACAGTCTGTCATTGCTGAGAGGTATGTACAATGTTATTGTGTTTAAGGGGACATAACAGCGGGACACCTTAGTGCAGTGTATGTCTAATAGTAGGAATATTCATCAAGTAACTGCCTAATAACCACAATTTGAGACTGACTCCAGTTGAGACTGCAGGAAACAGTTCAATGGAGCAGTGAAGGCCTTTGCCATTCATTCAGTTGCTAGCATAAATAGGCATTTCTCAAGTGTACATGTACATTCCACAAGATTATTTTTCCTGACACTATTTTTTGAAGGGCACCATATTGGGAGTTTTGTCAGCTACTTTGAAAGTAGAGTTCTTGAAGCTGTATGAACAGGTGCAGACTACACCATTAGTACACACAAAAATATTATTTGATAAAGATAAAAAAAATGGAATAAACAACTCCAAAATAAAATTCAAGGTAAAGCTCCATGAAATGATGATGTGAATGGATTCTGGTTCATAGTAATACATTCATACTGGGGGAGAAAAAATGCTTCTTTAATGCAAATGACACAGACATTCACATGCAAAAATACATGACAAACTGGTTAAAGCATCTATATGAAGGAGTTGAACATGTCTGACTTGTTCTCATAATAGTATCCAAAAACTGTGGCAGACAGTGGGAGCTGGACCTGTCTTTGCACTTGTGTGTGGAAAATTGTCATTTGCCTACCCAAATGACTACTGGTGCACTTGGGTTGGTAACATCCTATGTTTAGCCTAAATGATATTGCATACCATGAGTCATGCAATGTGGCCATGAGATATTAGTCATGCTCATTTTCTTGCTCAGTCACACTCTCATTGCTTCCCTGCAGCGCTGAATAAAATGATGCCTTGCCTGAGCGCTCTCAGGCTGTGGTGGACACTTTCAATTGGTTCTAGTCCCCTCTTTTGTTAGTGAAACCTTCAATATCCCTGGAGTTACCTTAGAAGCAACTGTGTAGCTGTACCTATTGTGCCTTTTTCATTGTCCCTAGAGGTAAAGGCAAGAATATAGGAAGAGGAAGGCTCTTGTTTCCATTGGCTTTTTACAACTGTATGTAACCCACCTCTGAGTCCCAGTCAGCAGATATGGTATTATTACACAGTAGCATTAATGTCGATATATGGAGATAAGTCTGATAAACGACTGAGAAAATGTTTCTTAATGTTTCCTTGTTGTGTTTCTGTATTACTTCTGTATTACTCTCTCTCTCTCTCTCTCTCTCTCTGTCTCACACACACACTCAGTAACTTACTGCTGCATATCAGCCACAACTCTTTCTCTGTGAACCTATTTGTCTTTCTCATCAATGTTAAGGTACAGGCCTCACTCCATTGGATGGGATTGTTTTGATGATGACAAAGCGAAGTTATTACATCTTGATAACTTTCTTTACAGACACTGTGAATTGTCTGGTATAGCAAGTAGATGCTTCATTGGGGTTTTACCTATTTGGTGCAGCTCTTAAGAGAAATACTGTGTAAACAAAGAAACAACGGGCTTCATTTTGTTGTTGTTGTCCTTTATAAATATCGATGTACACAAATATGTTGATGTGAATCATGCAGCACCAGTGGGACCATGCTCAACAAATTCATCTGTGTTCCAGGAAGTGTGCAACAGTTGCTGTTCCTATTTGCTTTCTCTCTGAGACATGAATAACTGAAGTAAATTCCTTGCAGCAGATCAGGATGGCAGAGATTGAGCAGGCATCGCTGAAGTCAGAACAACTCTCAGACAAGTCGTCATCCCCTGCCCTACCAGATGACCTCAGCCTGGATGAACATACAGCCTACCAGCTGCTGGCACGAGAGGGCAAGGTTGGTGACAGAATGAGGTGGGAAGGGGGAAACTAAGATTCTACACTCTTGAAAGGTAGATCTGGCAAGATTTACATTAATGTATGTCTGCTCTAATTTAACATGAAGCTGGCTTTACACGGATTATACTGGTAAATGAAGCTGGAACGCACAATTTACACAGATGTCCTTGTTTTGACCTTATCCGAAATTGGGTCTTTGACACTGCTTCAATTAACAGAGCTGAAGGACTTTGGTGTGGTCCAGCCGCTTGTAAATGTGTTGTAGAAATAAATTTGACTTGGTCTACAACTACATTTTAGCTGTTCTGTGAGGCTATACTTGAGGTAAATGCTAACATGCTTGCAATGATAATGATAAAATATACTACAGTAATACTTTGCTTTTGTGTGTGTGTGTGTGTGTGTGTGCGTGTGCGTGTGCGTGTGTGTGTGTGTGTGTGTGTGTGTGTGTGCGCGTGTGCGCGTGTGTTTTAATATCAATGCCAGGGTAGCTTTGTTGGGCTGCATGCCTGCTTATGATCTTTACACAGAATCATAAACCAGAGCAGATCTTGCTCCATGGTATTATGCTTTCCCTGTCAGAACAGCTTCGACAAGGTCCAGTTACCACTGCAGTACCACATAATCAAAGTTGTTAACTTTTAGTTTTGCCACTACTTTGTACTTGACATAGACAGTATGTTGGCAATTTGTCCTGCTCCCCCAAGAGAGTAAGCACTAACAATAACAGAGGCTCACTGATGATTTATTTTATATTCATTCCAGGAAGCAAAAAAACCCAATGACCATTATAAAATCTTTTTCATGGGTATGCTGTTATAGGCGCTCTTGTGAATATATA
>JANJYP010256596.1:0-10875 GCA_024605115.1 Rastrelliger brachysoma | reverse complement strand
ACACTTTGTGAACTTTAGGCATCCCTTTGAGCTGGGATTAGCCCAATTTAGCCCAATACTGCTGTTTGAACTCAGCAGAGGTGTATTTTACAGAGGAGGCCTGAGGCAAAATTTGCACTTGTTCTACAAGACTGTGACACATTATTCTCTCTTACTTGTACTCAAGACCAGTGAAACCTAGAAATCATTGGAAATATGCCATCTGCATTTAAGTGAATAGGGGAAGAAAGGAGTGCAGCTGACGTATTTCCCCTATCTTTTCCCATCTCAGTATCCAATCTGCCTTCCAGTATTTTTCAAATGACACACAAATACACACATGTACACAGAAAAAGACATGCAGATACACACACACAAACACCCACACACACATGCGCAGCTCTTTGTGCACCACATATTTGCCCTGGCTGATTACCCAGAAAAGAAAGGCTAGAAGGAAAGAGAGGTAAAAAGCATTGTACTGTAGATGCTGGAATAATTTTCCCATGCCTGTAGTGCATGTTTTGCTTACTGTTTTATATCATAACAGTGTGATTCAATACATTTTGCTGTCACTGCAGTGTATTGAAAATACTGTATTGTTTAGCTTCCATTTCACATCATAACAACACTATTTACAAATATTTGCCCTGATAGCAATATGCCATCTGCGTGACATCAGTATCGTGTATTTTCATAATTGGAACATATTACCTCTGAGAAATTATGCTAGTTTAGTTGTATAATGGAATTCTGTTGGAAACACTGACTATTTGTGTGCATACAATATATACACATATAAACCTAGATACCATCAATTAAATCATATAGTGACACTAAACCATGTGGTTACTGTTTACATTGTGCACTAATATCCATTTATTTAGGTTGCCCAGTAGCATTAAAACATGTTGTGTATCACTTTATATGAAATTTAACATTATTGGACTCATGCAAGGTTGCACAAGTCCAATTACAGTATTAACTTTAATTTAATAACACCAACCAAAAAGCATGTTGAAATATATGCATACATACATATTCTTTATGGCTTAGTGAAGGTGACATTTCTGACATGGAAACAAACACTTGAATAGGCCGTTTTAAAAGCAGAAACCAGTAATGAATGTATGGTACTTTGATCCAGACTTGATGGAGCCAAGGCATGTCTGGATCAAACATAGTCATGCTGTAAAGATGACAAGAGTAGATTCTCAGGAGGCAGCTTTGAGTCAATTTTAATTGGGAATCTTGCACTATTGGAGAAAGCAGATAACATAAGGGTACAAATTATGCTTGCTCTTTTTCACAGTGCTTCATCTATCATCCCCTTCTTTTAACATCTTTTCAATGATAAAGTAAATCCCGGGTCCATAGTTTGGCCAAATCATACTGTCACCATTGAAGTAACTGACATAAGAAGCTTAACTCAAATTCAGACACCAATACAGAACAGAGCAGTTGAAGGAAAGTTTACTAGGTGAAGCAATTTCAGGCTTATAGCTCTCAACAAGGAGGTTGGTTAAGGCGAAGGCATACGGGTAATAGGTAAGTCAGGAAGATTTCAGGCAGGTGCAGGTAACAAGTGAAATGGCTAGTCTGCTCAAGATGAAACGTAAAGTAAGCTGGCTATGATCCCTCTCTCTACAATTACTCAGACTAATTGCTGATGTGGAACAGCTTAGCAGACAGGTGAGTGAGTCAGGTAAGAAGAAGGAGACACTACTTCACAGCGGACTCCGACTCGTCCAACAGGTAAAAGCACAGGTTAGAGTTAATAACATTAATGACGACCACATTCCATTTACTGGAGCCACTTTCAAGGTTCTGGGATTGTGCTTGCTCACTTACTCAAACGGTTTACTGGGCACATTTAGTGGAATGAAGCCATTATTAATGTTATTATTTACACATGCATTCCCAGTTAGAATGTCTGCCACGAAATAGGTCTATTAGTGGACGAAGAAGGAGCTGGGGATGGGAGGAATTAATTGAAATGGTAAAATTCCTGAACACAACAAAGAGTGCAGTCTGCGCAACACAAGTCTGAGCCTGTATATGAATGTGCCTTTTCTGTAGCTGAAAGGGAGGAAGACAATGTAGAAGGCAACATGTGTCTGTATTTTTCGCTGAGCTGTGATTGCAGTCAGTGCTCGACATATTATAACAACAATACAAATGTGTGAGTGAAACAGAATTGAACTGTATCTGAGATAAATGTAAAAAAAAAACAAACAAAAAAAACCCAACATGTTTGTATGTGTATGCTGTTGCAAGTGAAGGACTGTTACAGGTCATGCAACAGAGAAGTCAAACACAAAGTAGAACATAATACATTTTTGACTGAGCAAGATTTTGGCAAGGTATAATTTTGAGATAATGCTACAGGGGAACCGATAATAAAGGGTTCGCCTGGATTGTCAGAACAACAATAAACTTAGTGCAGAATGCCATCCACATCTCAAGAAAACAGAAAATACAATATGCCCCTGCATTACCCTGTCGAGTTACACTGGTCTTCTGGATTTTTAGTGTTTCAGCTGATCCCATCCAGATTTTCTGTCTCTGCCATTAGCAAATGAAGCCAAAGACTCCAGAGCCTTTTCATTATTTTCTGCTGAAGCATTGCCTTTAAATACTGTGTGCTTCTAATTTCATTTTGTTTGGGATGGCTGAACACGAAGACTTAACTGGCAACTTCCCCTTGGGACAGTAATTAAATTAAAGTATAATAAAATATTCTTAACACATCCCGGTTTGATTCAAGTTATTCCACATGTAGAAATTGTCACAAAAAGTTTTATACAGTAAAAAAAAAAAAACACATTTTGATAAATTGTCAAAAGCTGAACATTTTATAGGCAACTGCCTACCCCAATCGCTCACTGACAGACTGCTGCTAAATTTGGGCATTGTAAACAGACTGCAAGCATTCCTCATGTACCAAGTGAACATACACAAAAAAAACTCTGCATGCAAGAATGTACACTATCAAATATTCTTCTTTGGTTGGTTATGAAATACACACAGCACAACTCTACAACACAAAATGGGTTCAATGATGCTTAAACCAAAAATGAACACTACTTTGTTTTTATTAATCTAGTTATAATTTCACCGCACAAGTCAAATGGGCTACTAACTCAAATCCTGAAATCCTACCCGTTCATATTTTCTTTGGTGTGTCTGCTCTTTACTATTAAAAACTGCACTAGGCAGGTGGATAGAGGCCAAAAATATTCACATAACATCCCCAGACATCCTTTGAAGTATCTTGCCAGGATAGAGAGGGTGTGTGTTACCTTGAGTTACAGTAGATGGAGACGGATGTCAGCTGTGCGATCTGGCTCTGCACAATATAAAAGATGGCACACCTCAATAATCAAGGCTTATGCGGAAACGCTAGATGCACAGACCACCTGCTATACTCAGCACATTTACAGTTTCTTGGCACCCTCCTTGTACCCTTCTAATACTGCCTTGTTTCATGTTCACTTAAAGACTGGACCACCTAAATACCTGGATACATTCTAATTATTCAGAGGCCAACTGACTGTCAAAACTTGGAGTGACAGAGATTCCTTCAAGATCCCTTTTAGAGAAGTTGCAAGATATATAAAAATACTCTGCTTGGAGTAATAATATGTGTCTGTGTTTTTTTCACTACTGCATGTATCCATGAAAAATCCATAATCAATGAGTGTGCAAATATTTCTCATTTAAAAAAATGTAACTGCTGAGCATGAGCCAGAACTTATACCTCTTAAATTCAGATTTTCAATGACCACAGAGAAACTTTCCTCCTTCAGCAGATGCATATGCAAACAACCTCCCAGTGTAAAACTCTGCACACAGTCAAACCTAAACATCAAACCCATGTTAAAATAGCCAAAATACATTTTTGAATGGTAGGACTAAGTTCTTGAAAACTCATAAGTCAAATCTAATTATTTTTAATACATGTATATGAAAAACATGCAACCAACAAAGTAAAGCAATATTGAAATGACAGTATTTTATTTCCATGTTAATAGCCATATAAGAGTCTTCTAGTAACCATTTATTTTGCTGTCCACAAAATAAGTCTCATGAATTGACAGTACAGTACCAAGTACTTGGGTTTAGGTTCAAAGTAGAAATTGCTGCCAGTCTCTCCATATACAATGTGTTGTGAAATATAACAATATAAAAGTGACATGTTCCTTCAGTGTTGCGGTGTACACAATAAGTGACTTCAAAAAAATGGGCAAAAACATACTGTATACTGCCAAAGAAGCATACTGGAAATGAGGAATTCTCACACACATTCAGTTAGCAGATAACCCTGGGAGGTTTCCCACCACAGATAACAGTAGGTATTGATTCAGAATCCTCCCAATAAAAGCGTCTTTAACTAGAGGGATGATCAACATCATGAGGCCAAGAGAGACAGCGGAGAGGCAAATGACTTCAATTAGTCGGCTTGCCCTAATGAGAAAACCATTCTTTGAACTAGGACATAATAATTGATTTCATTCTCATCTCACTCTTACAGCGTGGTTCCACCAGGCACGTCTGCACAGCGTTCTGGTTCTGACGCTGGTGCTGGAGCCCATTGTGGCTTTTGTTGAAATTGCCTACATAAATGCTCCAAAGTAAAACACACAAAACATTTAAAACAATGATGTAATTAAGAACTATAATGCACATTACATTTCAGAGAATGATTTACCTAGTTACAGAGATCAAGTATGAATAACTCTCTTCAAACTGAAATAGTGTGATGCTTTCCTCCCAAGCCCCTTGCCTAATTATGGTACATACTGCAAAAACATCAATATATATGATCATTATATAAAACCTCGTTTCTACATATTTTTTCATGATGAACCTAAGAGAAATCAAATTAAATTTAGCTAAGTTTAGCATATGTGAAGTCTGATAGGCATAATGACATGTAATCAGAACATAAATGATAACTTTATAACTGCAAATACTAAATTTATTTTACTGCTCTAGTCACTGCTTGTTATTTCACCAGACATGCCACAGTGGCTTTCAGAAGTGTCCCAGAAGCGTCCCTCCACTTTCCTCCTCTAAAAATATGCACCTTGTCTATTTTTGATAGAAGCTGAAACAAGCTGCACAGATCAGATGAAGTCAGACACAGGAACAGCACAGAGCATCTGGTCAATTTTTTTAAATAAAACATTCTGGTTAGATTCCCAATTTATAACACATCACTACATCCACATTACATCATAACCAGTGGCAACACTTCAGATTGTTTGTTTGTTGCTCTCCTCATAAAGTTTTCTCAGTATTTAACAAGGGCATATGTTCGGTCTCGATATTGGTAGTGATACAAAACACATCTCAATCCATCTCTGCAACTGAATTGCAGACCCATCTCCAACTTGAATATACATTCGTAGCTATAATTTTAGAAAAAGTGGTTGCAAGTGTAATAGATGGGCATAATGTATTTGACAGCTTGAAGCCTAATGCAGGAGACTATTCAGTGTTGGGGATGTTGGATCTCAATCAGCTTTTGATACTGTGGACAGAAGTATATTGGCTAATAGACTGGAGAAGCGGGTGAGAACAGCCACCTCTGTGGGTATGCCCCAAGGTTAAGTCCTTGGTCCTATTCTGTTTCCTTTCTATATCAGTTAATAGTGTAATTTAAAACTCAAAAGCATATTCATTATACATTATCAATTTGAATGACTGCTTTAATACAATAAAAAATTGATGATTGAAATTTTATTGCAGTTAAATGCAGAAAATTGTCAAAATACTTATTTCTACCCCTCCTAGTGCTGTCTGTAATGAGTCTCCTATATCATTGTTATATCTATCATAAAATTCTATGTGCCACTATGACTCTGGACCAACATCTAAAGAGTTAGATTTGCTTTAATCTTTTTGCAGCTAAGAAACACTGCAAAGCTCAGACCTATTGTGTTTCAGGTGGAAAAGGAAATGTTAATTCATGCTTGTATATCACCCCATCTTTTCCTGCCTCAGCGAAAATGTGTTTGGATCATTTACAAGCGGTCCAAAATGCTGCTGCTAAAATCTTGGCCAGGTCTTTCCAAAAGGTCTCATATGACAAGGTTTCTTTTTGGCTCACCATCAAATTCAAGACTCAATTCAAAGTACTTGTGATCAGCTATAAAGTCCTGCATGAAGTCCAGCAGCCTTCAAAGGTCTTCTGAACAGGGCATGCTGGCTGTTTCTGGAAGTAGGCTTAAAACTAAAGGAGATTGTGTGTTTGAAGTTGTGGCCCTTTAACTTTAAAACTCTCCCAGTGGATTTAAGATATATTGACACTGTGGACAGACCCATTTGTTTAGACATCCCTTTGTGTACTTTTTTTTTTCTGTTTTTTGTTTGTTTTTCATTTTGTTGTGTCTGTACATACTGTATGTTTATGGCCACTCTGTGGTGTCTGTGCTTTTGCGAGGTGCTCTACAAATAAAGTGTCTTCCTTACTGCAAGCACATTGTGTTATACAATTTTGCACAACAACGCACAAAGTCAATGGCTGCTCTTTCTTCAACACTACCTCTGCCCCTGAATATTTTCCTACTATATTAGTGACGCCATTATATGTCTGACCTCATATGCAGTCTCAAGAGTACATCAATAGCTAGTTTTGCTGCCTGCTTACCAGTTGTCCCTGGCACCTCATACAATCCCACAAATTCTTCCTGTGGCACCAGGTCTTGGCTCACACATCTAAAACATATCAATTCCCCACCCCCAACCCCCAGTATCACTTGAATGCAATATAATATAACTGAAAGCTGAACCACTAGTTACAATTTAGTCCCTCTAAAAAATGGTGTTACCAGGCAAGGTTAAGCATTCCATTTGGCACTGTGGACTGACATAATCATGACAATGGGTGAGCCAAGTGGAAAGAACAGGGTCATCATTTGCAAGGAACTGCACAAGGTGGTCCAGATTCCCTTCATTTGCCTCATATACTTGAAATGCTACTCCCAGCCTTGCCAGATATCATAAAGCACCTGTTATTTCTTGCAGACAACACCTCACCACTTCCTGCGCATTAGCCTAGGTACTTGATATTTGGGTGTGAACTAAAGTTTGCTCCTGTGCATTGATTGTATCTGCTTGATGATGTGCTTTGACGACTAAAGCTACCTATGGGATTTTCTGAGACCATTTGAATAGAAGACATGTATATTCTTATTTTCCAAAGTGGCCTTTTATGTGTATGCTTTGACATGCTCAAAAGGAAATATTGGACCATTTCAGTGTTAAGCCATGGATACTATTTTGCATCCTTTTATATAATAACTTCCTACTAAATTAGCATCAGAATAGGTAGACCATAGTTATGTTACATGTAAGTTGGTGATTTACAAGTAATCCATAATAACATATGTTTAATCACATAATTTTAAGACCTCTCCTGAAGCAGGCTGCTGCTTCTCTGTCACCCTGCTCTCCAGCATCTCTACATATTTAAAAAAAAAAAATAAAATTATGTATTGATGAATAAAATACATCCAAATATCATGATTTAAATTTTGAGGGCAATTAAGACTAAGTACGTAGGATCTTATGAAAGCAACTTTTGATTTTTTTTTTTTTTTTTCAAAATAAACTTTTTCAAAATTAACTCAAATATGTTGACTTTCAAAAAGTATATTCAGTAAACATCAGAAGACTAACTTTAATGTTGATGTCTCCCTATAATTCTACACTATAATTCATAATTAGGACCTGAAGATGCACCTGTTTCCTCATCAGCACGCTCTACTTCTCGAGCCTGCTGTTGGGTTTCCTGCATACAAAATAATTAATTAGAGATGACATTTTCATGGGATATCTAAATTAAAATTCAAATCATATTTTGATATTTCCACTTATTCCATGTTTACGCCTGCTAGAAATCTGACTAGTAATTCACAGATGACAGAAACCATTTTAGCTTACTAGCTAATACTAGTCTGCTAGAGAATGCTAGGTAGCATGGTTGGATTGACACCATTTTGACTATTGGCTAGTTAGTTTTCTACCTTTTACTTAAACACTAGGTAATCAAACATCTGCTGATGTCCCTCTATTTTATTGTCACCTGGTATAATATCTACAAATTCCAAAATAAAATATTTTTTCTTGGACAGAATTTCATCATGCATGCTGTGCAGTGCAGGCAATAGAGGAAAGGCAGTAAGGGAGAAAGACTAAATTATTGCCCATGCTGGAGGTATGGACTGACAGAACTGATAACACACACTGATCAGCTCTCACCTCCTCTGTGCCTGGCAGAAAAGACGATATTTGCACGTGATGTGAGCCTTCACATACCCTCTCCTCCCCTCTTCCCTTTCAGCCAATCAAATGCTAGCATACCTAAATTGGTTGTCTTGGAGATGTAGCCTTTGGGAAGGCACATGGAATTATCTAATATGACTTCACTCCAGATAAGATAATACTAGCAAGTTTGCTCAAATATTGATAGGGACAATTCTCTCCCCCCAACATATTGATAGGGGCATGTCCTTACCTTCCACATGCAAACCTACGCCCTTGGCATTTAACACTTTATCGCTCTTGTCCAATGCTATTTTCAGAGGCCTTTCACCAAGTAACTTGTCAAAGCTGAAGTGTGGAAAGTTCTACACATTGTTCTCTGTAGTGGCAGGAGATGTTTTCTTAGAAAGACATCTCAAAACTTGAAAATATGGCAAGAAAGTGTGATAACAGTGAGTGCACAAAAAATACTCACATAGTATGAGACTTGTTACTTCCATTTAACGTGAACAAATTGTATTGACATTACCCACCTGGACCGGTGAAATATGATAAATTAACACCCCCAAACCACTGTTCATGAATCCAGTTTCATGCTTCATGCCAGCATAATATAGTATTTAAGCATTTAAGGATCTTAGATAATGTAACTATTTATTGATTTAAGGGCAAAAAGACTTGGCAATTGTAACTGGACTTTTTGTGCAGTTAGCCCTGACTGCCAACTATCAACCTTTTTGATGTCGTCAAAGTGCCCAGCACTGCTGACTTGCTCATTGATGTAGAGGGAAAATAATTAAAGTGATGCTAGTGATACGTATTAAAAAGTGATGGTCTCTCCTTATCGATCATGTCTGATGAAATGTCTGATGAAAAGCCAGTGGTTCACAATAATCTGTTCTCATTTCTCCTCAGGCTCATATGCTTTCTGCAAGTGGCACATGGTCAGATTCGCTCTTTTATGTAAAAAATAAAATAAAATAAAATGAGTAACTCCTTTAGGTAAAGCTGTGTAGAGGCTCAGCTCCCTGATGGCATTGCCTTTAGCTGAGATATTATATCACCACACATCCCAGCCTCCTTACCTTCTGCCAGGCAGATTAGTGCTTTTATCAATAAGCAGCTTAGCACCAAAGTGTCCCTCAATAATATGCCATGGTATTTTTTCTCCCGCTGCTTTAACTCCTGGGCTTCTCTTTTCATGTCTTTTGCTCTAACACATTCTCATAACCTTGCATTTCCCTGTTTTCACCACCCCTATATTCTTCACTTTTTTTAACACTAAGTCTTAACCTCTGACTTGGAGGAACAGCGATACATTATGTATTCTTCTCTTCAGGTCACATTAGGAACCTAGACAAGGCCCAGGAGGGCCAGAGAGCAGCATCCCATCAGACATAATACCCCATTAGAAGCCTGCAGTACACCGTAAAACCCATTAAGGTCCATTAGGGAAGTGCTCTGGCCCACAGACACCTTTAAGGCCAGTTAGCCACAAAGGTGCTCAGTTACAGATGGTGTAAAACTTATTTGATTTGTCATTGGAATACAGTGTTTTATCTTTACTCAGGGCTATGTGTAAGAGATTGCTACACAAAGCATTGATTCATGTGACTAATATTTTTGCTACATGGTTGTGACAGTTTTATAAATGTAATTGTGATAGCCATATCTAAGTCAGATCGTAACTCTTTTCCAAAATCAGTAATATTTGGCAACAGCTGTTCTAATTATACAGTTATCACATATTTTTCTGGTTAGAAAGCCAGCACATAAAGTTTTTTTTTTCTTTTCTTTTAACAATAAATACAAATGAACATACGTATTATTGAGCTAAAACAGATCTCATTTCTTTTGTAACTGCCTGAACATGCTCCTCAGCGTATGGCACTTCTTTCACCCTCCTTCGATTAGAACAATTGCATACAGCTGTGAGGTTTCAGCATACAGCCTCTCATGTGATTAGAGCGCTGCTTATTACGTTTGATGAGCCTGACCCAAATCTTCTAGAGGCAGACACAGTTTTCATAGCGAGTTTGAAATTCTAAATCCTACATCAAGTCAAAGGTGAATCCCTGACTTGACCATGAATTGCTATTTCTGGTTCATTTCTGTCTGATAAAGGGCCTAAAAAGACTGTTACATCCCATCTACCATCTGGTATTTTGGGAGGTTTTCATGACTTTTCATAAACATAGTCAAAAGCAAATACAAACGTGGATACCAACTTCAGTGTGTCACATCCAGATACTCACAGCAAACCAAAACTGACCCTAACCCTCACCCTAACCCACACACAGCACTGCCTAATTATAAAAATTAGTGTTGTGTTGTGATTAATTTCATGTGTTCCATGGCTTTTTTTTTTTTCCAAATTACATTAGGGAACTAATAGAATTGTTTGTTTGTTTTTTCCTACAACCTCCTTCACAATTGTGTTTTGTTTTTGTTTTTTTTAATTGTTATAATGTAAATGTTTAAAAAATAGTAAATTGAAGTTGAGCATAAAAAAACATAAACTAATAAATGCGCACTCACATGGTTGATGTACTTAATATTGATTTTGTTTTAAATTGCATGACTACATCACAGCTCTGAACTGGTTTATGCTCAATATGCAGAGGG
>JANJYP010256323.1:0-12525 GCA_024605115.1 Rastrelliger brachysoma | reverse complement strand
ACACAACATGGACATTTGCTATGAAAATAAAGGTGGTATGTGTATGTAGTGGAAAAATATACATGTCAAACCAAATACTACCATTAGTAGCCAGTAGTAGCTAAAGTGTAGCACACCTGTCTGCACCATGTTTAAGGTCATTATGCTTGTTGGAGGAACCATGACGTGCAGCTGACAGCTAACACTGAGCAGTACATTTCTCTCCACAATGTCTTGACAGTCTTAACATTTCATTGTACACTGCATAGATTTGTGTCAGAAGCAACAAAGCAACCCCCATAGCACAGTGTCACAGTGGACATGTTATTTTCTTTGTAAGCTTCATTTTTCCTCTGTGAACATACAGTACAACTGATGTGACTTTCCAAAAAGCTCCAATTTTATCTCATCATATTCTCCCAGAAGCATTATGACTTGTCAATCTGCATTTTTAACAAACTCCAATCTGGCTTTTACATGTTACAACAGTGGAGTCCTCCTGCTTCTTCTTCCACGGAGCCCGCTGTTACTTAACAAACGACAGATGGTGCGATCAGACTCTGGTGTACCTTAACCTTGAAAATCAACTTGAATCTCTTTGGAAGTTTTTCTTGGTTCTTTGTCGACCATTCACACTATCCTTCTGTTTTATCCGGGGTCAGAAACTTGGATACAGTCCTCTAGACCTTAAACTAAACTAATAATATTTCTAAGTGTAGTCACAGCTGCTTGGAGATTGTCTTAATAGATTTCAATTTTAATGTAGCTATCTATAATTTTCTCTCCTTTGCTTTATCTGGTCCATGTTGAGTGTGGTTTACTCCCATTTAAATAAACTGAATGACTAATTACAAGATTGAAACACGAAAAAATAATTAGTTTGATATATCACTGTAATCCAAACATTTAAAATCTTTTTCTGGGAGTACCAATACAATTATGCATGAGACAATTGCTTTTAACTTGTTTTAGGAGGGATGAAGCATTGTTTAAATGAGCTGTAAGGGTGTTGTGGATGTCTACCCTGAGTTCTTCTGCCAGCCTTTTTAAACATAGCCATCCCCTCTTTAACATCTCTGTCCTCATTCTTTGGCTCTGTGTTGAGGGGTTTTGCAAAGGAAACACAAATAAACTTTTTAATTAACTCTAAAATGAACTGTAGCTTTTCCAGACAGCAGTAGTACAGTATATACTTACATGAATAAATGTAGTGTGTGTAGTATAGAGCTCTCTGGTGCATCCTGGTGCCGGCTGCTGTCTTCCATCTCCTACCTCAGGTCCTGTGGCAAAAAAAGAGAAAACAAAAACAACAATTGATTAGAAAAAAGTTTATAAAAAAGTGAAAATGTGTAGTTATTCAACTCACCTTTTCTTATTACTGTACGTCTTATATGCTAATAAATTCTGCCTCTCAGTCAAACATTCAAATTACAAAGGTCATATGCAACCCTGAGGAAGTGATGTTCTTACTTCTTACATTACTTAGGGAAGATTTGACAATGAAAAGGATTAAAATTACTGGTGGATGTAGACTGATATGTAAGTGAGTTACCGCAAAACTTGACACTCCGACAAAACGCAACACCGCAAAAAAAACTTCACATCACAAAGCGTCAACGCGACACCACAAACAGTTACCACAAATCTATTCACTATTCCAGAGGGGATGGGGGTTGACTCAAACATTTTTAATCTTAAATATAATTTGCTCTGTTGCTCTGTTCTGTTTTATATGGTTTGGTTGTATGTTCACCACTGACTTATACTTAAACATCCAAACATCAATTAACGTAAACTTAAATTTCACAACACTTCAAATCATGTTACATCACGTCACAGCACGTTACGACATGTCACTCCAAAACACGTCACGTGTGGCTCGCTCGGTGGCGCAGTGGTTAGAGCGTATGCCATATGGAGCAGTGCTCTGAAGCGGCAGACCCCGGTTTGAATCCCAGCTGGAGCGTCCTTTCTCCGCATGTCTACCCCCCCCCCCCTCCCATTTCCTGTCTACCAACTTTACAATAAAGGCGTCTGTGCCAAAAAAATCTTAAAAAAAAAAAAAAACACGTCAAGTACCTTCACAACATGTCACATCACTTCACAACATCTTATGACACGGCTGGTCCTCTCCTGAAGCCTCAGAGGGGGGGTTTTGGATGGAAGCTTCCTCAGGATGATCTTGTTGCAATCGTCTGACAACATATGATAAGTCCAGAGAGAACTCCCAGGACCAGTGCTGAAGGAAGTATCTGAAGGGTAACGTGAGGAGGAAGGGGAAGGAGGAGAGGAGGAGGAAATTGAAGAAGGAAGGGAGGAGGTTGGAGGAGAGGAGACGGAAGGGGAAGAAGGAGGGGATGAGGGAGAAGAAGAGGAGGAGGAAGGGGAAGAAGAGGAGGAGGAAGGGGAAGAAGAGGAGGAGGAAGGGGAAGAGGAGGAGGAAGGGGAAGAAGAGGAGGAGGAAGGGGAAGAAGGAGTATGGGAGGAACGGGAAAGGGCAGAAGGAAAGACAGAGGTGGAAGGGGAGGAGGAACTGAAAGAGGAATGGAAAGAAGGAAAGAAGAAGGAGTAGGAGGGAGGGGAGGAGGAATGGGAAGAGCAAAGGGAAGCAGAAGGAGTGCTAGAGTGTGATCCAGGTGTGGAGGAGCTGCTGGAGAGCACTGGTCCACAGACCTTCTGAAGCCTGGCAGCAGGCTGGCTGGGGTCTGGGAGGGGGGCGGGGCTCCAATCCCAACACTGCTACACATGAAAGAAACCAAACCAATATTTAATGAACATTGTATCTACATATCAACTTTCTAAACATCTCGACTTTATGGAAAACATCCTCACACCCCTAAATGTAAATGGTCATTCACACTAAAAGTCTTTCATTTAAACATTAACAGTCATGGAAATATTTTCAGTAAAGTTAATAAAACATGTTACATTTCTTTTATACTGGATATAAGTCTAACAATACATCATATGTAACATTAAACGCATCATTTAAAATATACAGTGTATAAAGAACCACATCACACCTCTAACTCAGCAGTGTAACTGAGTAAATGGACATTAAACCTGCTTAACAACTTCTATTCATTAAATAATTAGCATATAAAATTATACAGTATAAAGTTCATGGCAGAAGCAGCTGCCAACATCTGTATCATCATAAAGATGGAGACATAGCAACCAGATGTCAAACGGCATGAATATCAACTTTATTCTCAAATCATCTGAATTTATTTTATGGGATAATTTCATGATTAATATAATTGCCCCCCTAAGGGTCTGTATTTTTATGCCTTTGCATATTAATATTACATTATATTGATTCAGATCATTGCCTTCACCCTTAGTGAGTTGTTAATCTGTTCTGTGCAGGCGGGGAAGAACTATTCACATGTTTTATATCAGTAAAAGTGAAAATAGCACAATTTAAAAATATTTAAGTCCTGCAGTCAAAAATGTACTGAACTGAAATTATAAGAGTATCAATAGAAGAATGTATTTAAAGGGAAAATGACTCATATGCAGCAAAAATGGTGCCTGCTCATGTAATTTTAATAAACATAATATTTAATTACAATGTGTCAGATTATATAAGATGATGATTCAGTTTACACATGAATTACTGATTTTTAAAGTGGTAGTAATGTAGTGGAGTACAAAGTACATTAAACACTACAATAAAATGAAATATGAAAATAAATTGAAGCATGTCAAATTTAGTACAAACTTTTAATCTTTTCCACTGATTCTGAGTGGAAGCAAGAATCAACTCCAAGTCATCTGTTTCCTGAAACTGGTTTTGACTTATTCAGTATCACCCATTGAACCTTGATGGAAAATAGAGGCTAACTGTATCTTGAAACATGTATATTAAATATTTTTGACAATAATTTACATTACATTACTGTAAAGGGGGAACACTAGTTAAAAATCCTGATATATATTTGATCAGAAGTGATAGATTTTTTTATTTCTGTTTTGAGTTGGAAATTCATGTAGGAGGACACAAACCCATCCCCTGAAACAGGCTTCATGCTTATTTTAGCAACATTTTATTATCCTATACTTTATTATTCAAAATGTGTATCATTCTGCTGTAAAGTCTGTTCTATCCTTTTAAAAACTACCCTTATAATGTTAGAGGGTGCATAACATTGTAGCCCATATGATGAGGCTCCAGTTGTGCAACAGGCAGTATATGTCCAACTCCAACAGGAAGTGACGTTGGTCTCTTTAACAGGCTGTCAGACAGATAAACACAGGTAAGAGCGTACCTGAAATTTTTCAATGTGGTAACGTCACTGACTTTAAAATTGCTTATTCTTCGCTTAAGGAACATTTCATAAATATAAAACCTCAATGAAACAATCATGACTAATATAAAGAGTCATACTTGACCTTTCCTGCTGTTTGAGAGGTCTGTCAACAGTTTTACAGACGTCTAATTTACTATGGTGGTCTATGGGTTTTTAGTTTTTGGCTGCAATACCACAAGTGATCACAGGGCGGCATTGTATCCATCTGTTTTACGGGCATTTTATTATGTATAGGCTATATATATAAAACAATCATGTAGATTTACCTGTCTTTAATATTAAAGTACATGTGGCATATTTTCTACTGAGATGAAGGCATAATTTATATGAAATTAGCTCCATATCTATGAATTTATGATCATACTAACATAAAATAACATTTGCTTTTGACTTGTGCTTCACTTTCCTGCACTAGATGAGTTAAAAAGTGTTTTTATCATGTGACCTGGGGCTGGGGAGAGTTCATGTGTGAGTCTTTAGACTAAACATCAGTGAATTTTAACGGTTCTGAATGTCTCTACGGTTAATAATAATAGCCTAATAATAATAATAATAATTCTTTTTTTTTAGCTCTTTTCAATGACCCAAAGTCAACCCAAACAACAAAACAACATAAAATAGAAGCAATGGTAAAAGACAAGACAGAAGCAAACAATAGTGACAGGGAAACAAACATGAGGGTTATACATGATTAACATGAGGAAACTTGGTTAAACTTGGTTTTACATATTTAAGTTAAATACATTGAAAACGCTGTAGACTGTCAAAAGTGTTCAAAACTCACACGAGCCATGGTGGAACTTTGTTTTCTCGGTCTGGTCAGTTTCTCAGTCCCCAGCAGAAGAGTGTATTTCAGAGAATATTGTCAAGTGAACGTTTTGGGGGGAAAAAATTTCTTGAGCGTTTGCAGTTGTTTATGTTCGAATGTGAATCATTTAGAAATGATGCACCATGGAAACGGAACCTAGCAACCATAATCTTCAGCGTCCATTTTATACACATTCATATCTCATCTCTGTAATGTAATGTCTCATCCAACCAAGCTACAAAAGGCTTGAAATCCAGTCTACATGTGTCTGAAACAATATTTAGACCTCACTGCGTTCCTCAGTTATTATAGTTTGATTTAGACCTTTATATAAATTGCGTATAATGAGGGGACTGTGCAGACTGTTGTAATATTTTGACTAGTAAACTACGAGCTATTTTATTAAAAAAGGTTTAGATGGTATTTTCATAACCACCAAAGCTATATCTCAAATTTGCAGCAGCAGGATTAATATCTGCATTTCCAAATTGAGAGAGTATACGCGCCATGCGCATTTTACGCACAGTTAGGCACAACCGCGGTTACTTAATGGATCATTGAAAGTTGTCAGAAATTTGTATGGATAGAATATTTCAGCTTTTATATATAATATATTTTTTGACTGGTTGTGATGTTTAAATGTTATGTAAAACTGTGCAGTGTGTTGTGTAGTGTTGTAATATTACTAAACAAATATGTTACTCTCATATTTGTTTCTCAGTTAGCAATATCCCTTTCCACTGCCCCTCCTCTCTACACTGAAAAAAATAGTGAGTGATATTTACTTAGAAAAACCGAAAACATGCAGAAATTCTTAGTAGCCTACATTTTCTAAAGTAAACTCTACTAGCAGTTATGAATTGCTGATATGAAATCTCTAAAGTAACCTTTACTTGGAAGTATCTGGTTCAATAAATTTTACTCTGTAATCATCAGTAATCATTGTTATTTGGTGAACCTTTTCATATAATTACACATCTGTGCTGTAATGCAAAAGTCTTTCAAAACTTGCTTTTCTTTACTTTTATTTGAGGAAAAAATAAAGTAATATTTACATAATATTTCATCTAATTTTAACACCACTATTCTAATAAGTATTTCTTTCTTTTTTTGTAATTCAATAAAATTACATTAAAATAAGGCTACTACAAAACAACAGCACCTTTATAATACAGTTTGGTGCTTCCCATCAAAAACTCTGCACCTGCTAAAAATACCTTACAAACATAAACTGTCCAATTGCATAAGTGCAATAGATTTCCTGGAACCAGGTGCTTTTTCTTTGAGATTTACACCCATTCTGCTACAGTATATCTCCACATCTCCATGTTTGAGAATCATCATCAGAATAAGTTCCCTCATAAGTTTCCTCAGTTGCCTCATTGATGATAGACACAAGGCCTATTTAAACCAAACATATCATAGGGATAATCACTTTTTCTTCAAAGCTAGAGTGGAGGATGTCAGTTGGTAGTTAGAGAAGCAGTAAAAAAAATCATCTTAATTTTAATTTTTAACTCAAGCTCACAGCCAAACCGTAAAAAGGAGAATTTTTTTTTGAGATTTATACAATGTGACTTTGGCAAGCATTGTCTACACAAAATGCCCCTGTAGCACAACTCACTCACTATACTCTGCACTCATGTTCGTCAGTGACGTCCTGCAAGTAGTTAGGTTGTATTACAGTGTAAAGATCCCAGATGACAATAACAACACAACTCTGAAGTCACCAGGGTATAGTACTGGTGATTCATGATAAAGTATTGATGAAATGAATGAGTGGCTGATAATGTCTTATTTAGAGACTGTATTATCCATGCCTGTATCTCAATTAGATCTAAATAACATCCTAAGGACTCCAAGTTACACCAACATTTTATGGTTGAGTATATGAACATATTTTATGCTAGAAATTAAGTCCAGGTTGCAAAAACCATAAATTTTCCTTTAAAGTGCCAGAGGAGAGGAAGAACATCCACACTTTCATTAGAGGATTATGTGTTTTGGGCCCATAGGCAGGTAGTGGGTTTATGTTAATATGGAGAGAATATTCTACAGGTTCATTCTTCACTTCAACATCAAGAGGACAGATTGAAAACTTTTAGAAGACCAGTAGCTCAGCAGGTAAAACATTTTCCTCCTGACTCAGTTTCTGAGTTCAATTCCCACTCACTGCTTTTAAAGGTGTGAAAAGATCTAATAAACTATCATGAATGACCCAAACCAGGTAACTCAGGCTGCTAGAAGCCTGCTTGTGAGGTGTTGAGTTTGTAGGTTCATACACAGTTTTAAAGTGCAACACCCAAAGTGAAGGTTTAAATGCGCCAAGAGAAAACAAGTTGGTTTAGTAAGTAACTGAAGTAGTGAGAAAGTAACTAAAAAGTAGTAAGTAACTAACCACAGTCTTCTAACATTTCAGTAAAACTTCAGCTGCCGCTGCTTTCCATAGGTCTGGTCATCCAGGTCCTGGCAACTGGCAGTATTGAACCAGGCACTGTACCATCAACACCTTCACCATGCTGCACTTTGAAACTGTGCGAGATTTGAACCTGCAATCAGTCTGTCCTCTTGATGTTGAAGTGAAGATTGAACCTTGAAAGGCAATGTGGATGTTACACTTTGAAACTATGTAAGATTTGAACCTATAAGTCAAAGCTTCCCAAGCAGACTTCTAACAGCCTGAGCTACTTGGTTTGGGTCATTCATAGTAGTTTCTTAGAGCTTTTCACACTTGACTTTTCAGTTTACTTTCACAATTTTAAAAGCAGTGGGATGGAATTGAACTCACAAGCTCTGAGTCAGTGAGAAGATGTCTTACCTGCTGAGCTACTGGTTTTCAGTTTGTCCTCTTGATGTTGAAGTGAATATTGAAGTTTGGAGCTTGAAACTCAACATGCAGCACAGCTGGTTTAAAACCAAGTCTCCTCTGAATTGAACCTTTAAGGTTCAGTGTTGTTCACAATGAGCCACAGAGGACAAGGCATGTGAGTGAGGTCCACTGGCATAGGAATGGACCTCATGAGAATGTATTCTCCACCAATATTTTTGTTTTATACTTAGCTGCACATATTCAAAACCTAAAATACACTTTCAACCGGAGCTGGCACTCTGCTCTTCATACTGCAATAGTAGCAACTGTTGTTTTCTGTGTTGAGTATATATCTTGAGACTTTAGAGTTGTTCCCGTTGGTCACGACCACAGTTATTAGCTAACCTTAACCAAAAGTCTTGATGATCAACACACTCACATGTCATTTTGAAGTCTCCTTATAAAATCTGTGTTTTTTTTTCTCTTTTAAAGCTGTGTTTATTACCGCACTTCCTACAAGCCCTGCAAACACACCATCGCTTGAAAACTTTTCATTTCCTACAAAAGTAAGGGAAAAATCAATCAAAAAGCATTAGATAGTAATGTGTAATATATATGCAGTTTGGATGCAAAATGGGCATGAAAACCCATCAGTGTAGTCAATTTGGATCTTGTGACCGTGGATTACTATGTAGTGATCTATAAAACACTGATGGAGTTGATTAGAGGAGTGAAAGCTTAAATATTAGCTCAGAATTCCAAAATATTTACTCATCCTCTCATTTAAACTACTTTCAAAAAACATTTTGACCTTAAAAAAAAAAAAAAAAAAGACATTTGTGCACAAAAATGATGTCATGCACATGTTGCACATACTTTAATATTTGTCATAGTCATGCATAAAAATGTGAAGTGATAGGAAATAAATCAACTTGCACTTCTTTCCAAAGTCTTTNGTGTGTGTGTGTGTGTGTGTGTGTGTGTGTGTGTGTGTGTGTGTGTGTGTGTGTGCGCGCATGTATGTGTATGTGTGTAAACTTGCATGCATATATGTATCTGTGTGCTTTTACATTATACACGTGTGAGCCAACTTTTAACACCAGGAAACACCAACAAAAAAAAAAGGAAATTCTAATCACAATCACTACATTTACAGTCTATACGAAGACACCACAAATCACAAATTTCATTTCATCAAGTGAAAAAAAAAAAAAAGACATGCTGGAGGGGACACCTCTAACATCCCAATGCAGATTAGAGGTGTAAAAGTATTAGTTATATGACGTGAATGCACTTATTTGACTCAGAGGGAAATGTCATTAATGCTAACTTCAGTACAGAGCTGTAAAATCTTGTGATTATGATGTTTTGGGATCGTTTCAAAATGCGCGTGGCTTTATATTCCCCCTGAAGTAAAGGTAATTCATATTTTAATAATTGACAAGAAAATCTATTGTTGACGTTGTTTTTACATGGGTATATTACACTGAATGTGACATAAGAAATACTATTGAAAACTTGAAGCTCTACAGTACTTGCAGTAACCATGAAGTGTTATTGAAGTAAAAAACAGAAATAGCAAAATTATAGGAAAGATCTAAATACATACACCCAGTACTTTTAGAATCATGTATCATTTATATACTGTAAGATACTATTTAAGGACCCCGGATCACCCCACCTTCCACATTCCACCACCCCCTCCCCGACCCCCTTCCTTTTTGAGTTCATGACAGTGCAGTTTGATTGACATGCAAAGAACCAGGCCCACATCAGGTGAGGACGTAGCAGGTGAGAATAGAAGCGGCAGCAGAAGCAGCAGAAGCAGCAGCTACCACTCTACGATTTCACATCCTGCTTCTTTTTTTGGAATTTCCTGAACTGCGACTGGATGGCGACGGCGGCCTTCTCCGTCTCGGGGTTGTCCATGTCGATGTCGAAGTCCTCGGGGACGTTGTTTTTCTTTTCGTCTGGGCAGAGGAGAGAGAGGAGACGAGGGGGGAGGGGTATGATGAAGATCAGTAGGTTTGTGAGTCACAAACAGCAGGGAGCCTAGAGGACACTTTTCTCTATGAGCGAAGGTTCCAGTGTCTTCTCATTAAAATATCTCTATAATTTGAATTGTTAGGACATATTTTACAGATGTTTACAGTATCACTACCTTTGGTGATCCCTGACGTTTCCTCTAGTGCTACCAGTAAGTCAAACATATTCAGTTATCTGGTATATATATCAACATTTTGTACAGACATTCATGGTGCCCATATGATGAACCCTAATGACTTTGATGTTCTCTCACTTCTACTATAGTTTCAACTTTGTTTTTTGTTATCATCCGACTCGTACATAAAAACAACACATATGGAGGAAGAAAACTGCATTATTGTTCTTCAGCTGCACACAAGAAAGATATCCTTGTGTTATACTGTGGGTTATATTCAGAAAAGTCCACTTAAAAGAAATAGTTTATAGGGTTTTTTTTTACAGCTGTTTAATGTAAAAATGGGTCAAATCTGACCCTGAACTGTATGTAAAGGTTAAACGAGTGACAGCAAATATTTTGTGCTGAGTTACAACTATTCTACATGTCCTATTTTGACACTAAAACTCAGCCTCCTCTTATTGCCAAGGTTAAAATCTTGTAAATGAAGCACTGTTTTACGCTAACATAACCGAACAAATAAAGAGAACCATAAAACATGCAAAGGAAATGAAAATTCATGGCGGGTTTTACAGGCAGTTGTTCTCTGTTGCTGTGCTTGTAGGGAGTGACCTCATTCCTGTCAGACGTAAATGTCGTTACAGATGTGTGACATTCAATAAAAGGACAGTAGAGAAGCCCACGTATCAACAAATGATGCTAACGAGACGAGTGTGTCAGTGTCTTATGACAGAAACAAAACCCATTGAATGCCCCATTTACAATTAAACTACATGCTATTTTATCCTATTATCCTATCATGTATTCATACTTTACACCATCCTTTAACCCTCCTATGAGATGTTTCTCATTAAAATCGTGAAAAAGCATTAATCTGATTTAAAGGTACATCTTAAAACATTAGTACAGTATGTAAAGCAGAACCATATTGTCAGTGCTGGAGTGCAGATGTGCAAAAATCCAAAGGCGGCGAGTGATTAAAACGAGTAAAAAGCTTCAGTTTGATGGGGTCTGGCTTCAATAACACATGCCACTATTCATTCGTTCACTGTTACCGAAAAGGTCAAGCATCATATTGGTCATGCAGTAAGTATTACAGTGCTCTGTGCAGGACTGTGCTGACCTCCTGTTTAAAGTGTGTGCTATAATATCAACTGTGATTTTTTTTTTTCCTGCCCAAAAAACGCCCTACTTACGTTTTGATGGAAGCTTTTGTTGACCTTGAAGCCCTTGGATGACACGTGTGACAATAAAAACCAATTCAATATTTCATGATTGTAGAAACCACACACACACACACACATTCAACATTATACCTGCTCCACAGGGTCGATGCCCTTTACACCAGAGGAAGTAAAGACTTTGTAAAGCAGGCACATCACACCCTCAGTAATGCGGTGTGCTGCTGAATGAATGAATCCAATTGTCCCAATACATGACAGTGTTATTTTTCCATAAGAGGTTTGGGGAAAGGTCATGTTCAAATTGCTTCCTGAAGGATTTAAAGCAACCTAAGAGCATATGGACAATGATTGATGAAGGTCCCGTGTAGAGAATACTGAGCAGCTAAGGCGACCTCTGAACCCCGCATTAGATTTTAAATGCTAACAAACAATCAGAATAGACCTGCATTTATTGCGTCTATATAGGAAAAAAGGTAAGTTATTGATTTTCATACAGATCTGATCCCTTTCAGTCAATTCTAACAGGTCTCATCACACCTATATCACCAGTTCTGTGCTATATAGCTGGTATAGATGGATGGGAGAATGCTGTAAAGTAGTTTTGCTGGGCGTCCTCATTAAATTGTTCACAGGGCCCCATATTGCATGCCAATCCCCGCCCTCATTTCCTGTCTGCTAATAAAGTAGCTTTCCATTTAAGGACATGTGAAACAATAGAGAGAGGATGTTCTTAATGTTTATGATGAAGATGTTGGTGAAGAACATTTTGGGTCTTATTTGACTTTGTAAAAAAAAAAAAAAAGGATATTACAGAGACACCAGGAGCAAGTTGCTTTGTGTATTGAGTGTAAAATAACAGATTATACATGTATTCCCTTTTGTTGGTTAAAGTTCAATTTTTCTAAAGTTCCAAGGAAGTTTTTACTTTTACTTCTAAAGAGGGAACACTGGCTTATCTTGGCATAAAAATACATATAAATGCATAAGGATCTATAAATGACCGAACCTTGGTAACACTTTATCTCACAGGTCTGTCCATTTGTGAATGATTTTCTATCACTGTCATGATTTATTACACAGCAAATATTGAATATTGAATGAAAAGCCTGTGCACCATGATTTATGGGCAAAAAAACTTGTAACAATAAGCGTGCTGAGGCAGGACTCAGCCTCAAACTTCAAACTACATTTCATTCTGCATAAGTCACGGTGTGCATGTATTTCAGTACAGTATATAAATATATATATATATATATATATATATATATATA
>JANJYP010256104.1:0-17413 GCA_024605115.1 Rastrelliger brachysoma | reverse complement strand
GGCAACCCCAAAATCTTGCTGGCCCAGTCGCTCCACAAGCTTTCCACTGCTTGCCCAGGAAGGGTATGTTTAGAAATGTTTAGTGTGCTGTGCCAAAACCACTCTGGTGACCTTTTTTTTTTTTTTTTTTTTTTTGTAGTCATAACATGGTTTAGTTGTTTGGAAAAGAAGAACTATGAATGGATAACATGTGCTTTATTATAAAAAGCAAATAAGTGATTCTTGCTTTTTATCGTCTTTTTTTGGTGCAGGTTCCCTCGATGCTGAGCACCAGTCTGAATGCAGAGGCCCTCCAGTTCTTGCAGGGTTACTTACAAGCAGCCACCGTGCAGCTGGTCTGAAAATGATGTGATGATATGACGCTTTGTAAGGAGACCACAACACACTGCAGCAGTAATGAGCCGCAATGGCTCTAGGTCACACAGAGACCTGCTTCAGCTGAACTTAAGTCTTTACAGATTTGGTTTTGACTTGACAATTATGTATTGAATTTACCAGAGAAATTATGATTCTTCTTGAATTTAGGGTGTGTTCTCTGATGGAAGTTTTTTTTTTTTAAAGATTTTTAACGACATGACCAAAAAGTTAACATAACTGAATCAGTTTGGGCTCTTTGTTTGCTGTGTTTAAAGGCTAACAAGGATTTGGATATCAACTTCCAAAGGAATTATCACTTTATTTCAGCAGCAACAGCAGAGGTAATGATTTTAGCAACATCGTGGATCGCTAAACATCTGGATCAAATGGGAGGGATTTCTTTTGCGCTTTTTTTTATGTTTGAATTTCTTTTTACGGTTGAGTAAGGCCGTGTTTTGTGGCTCAAACATAATGCTTAATATTTTTTTGTTGCATGTTCCCTGTAGGTTTGTTAATGTCTAGTCTTTGTTTCTGCACTGTTTGTTAATGTGAATAAAAAGCACTTGTATAGATCGGTTACTATTGCGCTCTCATCAGTTTTTGCTTTTAACAGTGTTTTGACTAATTTATATCGGTTAATCAGTAATGCTGTTCTTAAAGTTCCTTTTCATGGAACAATCCTTGGTCCCCCATATCCAGTTACAGTTGTGTATAACTGGAAATGTTTCTGGGCACTCCCTTCAGATAACACATTTTTATGAGCCTTTGGTGTCTGCATTGGTCCGTTACTGAAAAAGGGTGTAAGACAGATGCATAGAGGGGTCTTAGGAGCATTTGACATGGGTGGTGGATGTCTTTTGTTCAGTTTTCTTGATGAAGGGTAGCATGCATTTGTCTCCTCCCATGAAACGATATGTTGCAACATTTGCTTCCCAAGGTAGCAATCTGAAGAAGAGGGAAGAAAACAGAACAATTCCCAATACATTTCTCATCTGTAATGACATTCTTTCTCTATGCTTTAAAAAGGACCCTAATCAATAATTGGCCTGTCACCTGATCAATACTTACGCTCGTGCCAGAAAGGGGATGTACATAAGACGAGGAATGCAGATCATTTGCTGCTCTGCTAAAATGGCTTTCATGGACTGCTGCACAGTGTAAAGAGGCTCCAGAGGTGGAATTAAACTCCGAAGCTCCCTCCTGATAGATGGCAGTGTGGAGAATATAGCATTCAATATTTTTAGTGTCGCTAAAAAAGATTAACTGATTAGTCAATCTTACCTTATCTCACAGCCTGCAAACATCCCAGTGTCGACAATATAAGGGCACACTAAAGTGGTTTTGATGCCATCCAGGTCTTCTGCAAGCAGCTCATGAGTAAGTGATTCGTGGAAACCAACAGCTCCAAATTTACTGGCACAGTAATCCTGGACGAGATACAACAGTGTGGGCAGCATTTAGGAGTGTCTTGTGCATTGGTAGTACTCTGTTCTTAATATAATTTTGTATCTTGTTTGGTTTGTGGACAAGAAAACCAAAACATCTTACCTCCACACATGCAGTGCTAAATAGTCCGAGAGCACTGGCAATAGTTACAATGTGACCATGGTTTTTTGATTTCATCTGTGGCAGGAAGGCCTTCGTCATCTGTACGGTTTGAAGATATGATGTTACAGTAATTGAACAGAATAATGAAAGAGGACTGATTAATGTGACAGTCTGGAATCTCCCTTTTACCAGACATCATCCTGCTATATTTGTAAGGGAAAATAGCAATCAACTTCTATATTGTAATAGCAGTTATGAGATGAGAGTCAAGTGAGGACACAAATGTTTGAGCATCTAAATATGTTGTGTTCTAGCATAGTGGCAAAGAAGCTACCAATATAACACTTTGTTAAACCAGTTTACTTCAGGTATGCCTTTTTTACTATTACGGTATTTTTTTACTATTAAAGGAATATACACCATTTTAGCATATCAACTGGAATAAAAATGCTGTCTAAGGATTTTGTCACAGGATCTCTGGACTCCACAGAACTTAAACACAGAATACAGCAGATTACCCATATGAAGCCCCCACTATATTGTCATGTGACACTAAATGTAAATGGTAAATATTCTCAAACAAAACTATATTTTATTTACCGCAAATCGATTCACACTGCCTTAAACCTGTGGCTCCAGGCAACCAGGGTCCCCCAAAAGCCTGAATCAGGGTTTGTATTAATTTGACTGATTTTTAATGTTATTTGGTATGGGAATATAATCTGGTATATGTTCCTGGTTTCTTAAAAATGCACCCATGAATTTATTATTCAAATTGATATATTTCTTTTGTCTTGTGTATAATGTTCACATGTTCACTGTAGACATAGTATACTAAACTGCCGCTGTGCTAATATGGTACATATTTGGGGCCATGTAATATTCTAGTGCACAAATACCTTGATAATGGGGAGTTTAATAAGGACCCAATAGAACATTCTCTCATTCTCCAAGGTCTGTTCTCACAAAAAGTGCTTTAACAAAAATAGAGAGAGGTCTGTCATTGATGTCAGTGATATTCAGTGCTTATTAGCTTACTCATTCATTGTTAGAACATGGGGCTGAGGCTTTATAAGAGGATCAACAGTAGAATCACATGCTTTCTAATTGGTGGGTTCCTTTTATCCTGGAGATGAATGGATAAGGTTGCCGCCCCCTTTAACCTTGTTGTTTGTTTTTTTTAATTTCCCTGTGACATGTTATGACCGAAACTAAATTAAACTAAACCTCAAATTAATTTAAACAAGCACTGGGATAGCTCCATACAGTAAGTGATGAGCTGGCTGGGCTGCCACAGGCTGTTCTGATCCCTTCACACATCAGTGCGCAAACACTGACCCGAGGAGCGTGTATGTGCGGGGAGTGAGTGGGGGGAGAAGGGAGAGCACACTGAATAGATGTTATGTAATGCATATCAGGCTAGATGCTGTTAGCTCTGATTCTCAGAAAAGGTGGGATTTTACCATTTGTGCGTAAAAGGTGCGTGCGTCAAAGTCTCACCCAGAACAGCGCGTGGCAGTTCACGAGTAGAGTCCTCTCCAAAAGCTCGTCAGGACAGTCTAGCAGCCTGCGTCCGGCAACCACGCCTGCGTTGTTGACCAATATGGAGACATCTCCGACCTCTGCTCTCACCCTGTCCGCCGCCTCATAGATGCTCTGGCGGCGGGACAGGTCCACAGTGTAAGTGTGTACCTGGACACCGTGTTCCCGCGCCAGCTTGGCAGTCTCATCGTTGGCAGCCTGGTTGCAGTCCCACAGAACCAGGCTCGCCCCTTCTTTGGCAAACTCCAGTGCGAAGAGCCGACCCAGCGCACCGCCGGCCCCTGTGATCAAACAAAGCTCCCCATCGATGCTCTTCAACCTTGGCCGGAGGAAAGTTTGGATGACGGCTGCCAGGACGGAGTAGGTCAGGTCTATCAGCATCAGCAGCAGGTCCACTATAACGATCATGATGCTCCAGTGCAGTAGCGCGTATCTGCTGTTCCCTGTAGAAATCAAAGTCACACACGCAGACCGCCAAGCTTCAGAGGCAGTTTCTCTATGTGACGTGGGATTGGATGACCATTTTATATAACTTGTGTCGGATTAGGACTCAGACTGATGGTGGCCACCAATAGAAGGGCTTTTTGTCTGATGAGTGACTAACCCGTGCACATTCATAACTCCTTCATAAACTGCGGCTGAGTGTGGGACAGAGATTAAGAAAACAGTCAGGTCTCTATATGTGTTAAAACCAACATGTAGCACTGGACAAACCATTGAAGTCATTGCACATACTTTATTTTATCTTATATGAAGATGAACAAAGCTATGATGCAAATTATAGATATAATATATATGTTTGCTGTGTTGTTTTTTTTTCAGTTTACCAATTGAAAACATGACCAAAAATGTATATGTACTACTCTAGTTCATTTCAAAGCTTTTTAAAATAATTTGGGCAGTTTTGCAGTGCCTCCAGTTTTAGTATTTAGCTGTGACTCATTATTACTAAAACAAAATAATCTGGTCATGTAGTGATCTCTGAGGCAAAACAAAACCAGCCTCTTATGGTTCTGCAGACTTATCATAGTGCCCTTTCAAAAGGTCAAACATGGCATGAAGAAACTTAAACAAAAGAACAGGGAATTGGGCTGGTATCTGCAATGTCAGTCAAAGGTTGACATAGATAGGGACCAAGCGAAGCCCTATTGTTACTAAGGGAATTATTCTTTTATTTTTCTCTGGTTCTGCCTGAAGTTTCTTCCTGTTAAAAAGGAGTTTTTTCTTGCCAATGTCGCTGAGTGCTTGCTCATGTGGGGATGTTGGGTCTTTTTCATTGTATTAAAGAGTAAGGTTCTGGACCTGCTCTTTGTGTAAGGTGCCTTGAGATGACGTTTGTTGTGATTTGGCACTATACAAATAAAGATTGATTGATTGATTGATTTATTGATTGACAAGAAGAAATTTCATCAAGGGAAAGACAATATTGGCCTACTTCACGCGGATGTCATGACCAAGCACAATGATTGGTTGAAGCTGAAAATATCACCACGATGCAAACATTTCCCAATGGAGATGCTACTCTCAAAGTGCAACAATGTGGAAGCAGATGGTTAACCAGGCTAATTGAGAGCAGCAGGAACTGTAGTTCACAGAGCAGGCTCACACAAAACATTATCAAACTTCTGCATGCTAAATTGTAGTCCTATTTTCATGAAAAATTATCTTTAAATATCACAAACAACATATGTGAAACCCATGGCACAATTCAAGGTGTTGATAATTTTTCAGTTTTAAGGACCCATGTTCTGAAAATGGAAGGGCGGGACTTTGCCACATTTAAGTCAGTAGTACCATGGGCATGGTAAAATGGCTCAACAGCGGCCCTTTGTAAATTTAGAAAATTAAGACCCCTCTACCGGATAGACATAGAATAATGAAATTCATTGTTCTCATGGGACGCACAAAAATTCTCTTAGAGCCAAACTCTATCTACAACAGCAAGTTGGCCATCTTGGAAAAACTGGTCAGTTTTGTGGGGCATTTCTAGGCCTTACATTTTACATTATACATGTTTAACTCAACCATCTCCATATTCACTCTGGGTCATCTAAAGACCTCTGTGATGAAAAGATATCAAAATCTAAAGTCTGTATCAAACGCTCTTACCATGGTGCCATGCCAAACTCTGATGATTCGCCATGAAGCAGTAAGCTGCTGTAACTTTAACAAACAAGCACCAATCTGCATCAAATGTGTCCTGGTTGCTGAATCCCATCCTCAACACATATATGCTTCAGTATCAATGCGTGTACCCTCCGTTTGCATCATCTTACAGTTTTAATTATTGTTGGAATGACTTTCTGTCCACACTCTAAAACATGAAAGTTTCAGTTATATTGAAATAACAGTTAGTATATATTTTCTATAACTCTTCCTGTTCTGTGCTCTCTGCTGTAAATACTGAATCTGAATCTCATTTGGTTCTTAAATTAGTGTTTTTTTTTTTTTTTGGCACAGACACCTTTATTGTAAAGTTGGTAGACAGGAAATGGGAGAGAGAGGGGGGGTAGGCATGCGGAGAAATGACGCTCTGGCCGGTATTCGAACCGGGGTCTGCCGCTTAAGAGCACCGCTCCATATGGCATACGCTCCAACCACTGTGCCACTGAGCGAGCCATTAGTGGTTTTTTTAAATTAAATATTGTGATGTAGTGTGAAATATAATAATCATCACAATAAACAAATGTTAGTCAAAGTGATGCAGCAAGTCAAAGCTTTTGGTCAGTCAGTGTATGTATTTTAATGTGTGGACTCAGCTCTTGTCCTTTAAAAGCTGTCTTTAAAAGATCCCAATTCATGTTTGTAACTTTTACAATTTGCTACATTTGACTTGTATGTAAGAGCTGTGCCTCTATCACAGCTGACCACTGTTAACTCCTTTTACACACGTATGGTCTATTCTTAGTATTTTTGTCCTTGACTGGTCATCTGTTATGTAGACATTCCTTTCATCTGTTACAGAAAGTTCTTCCTGATCCATGATGTGAGGCGGATTATCCAAACCAGAGTAAAATGTTAAGATGATAAACTGCTTAGCACGTGTGCACAAATCCCTAATATGTAAAATGTTTCACAAGCATACATTTTGGAAAATTGTTCTTTTTTCCACTGTTACATTTCACTTTGTTGTTGCAATGCACTACAGTGAAGTTGACACAGCAGTCAGGTTTTATGATCTTTGGTAATGTTTTAATTGCAATGAAGTTGCTTTTGTTTGTGTCGCCTTGAGAAAAGCCTGAAGTTGTGACTGGAATTGACTGTGATATAATCCTCTTCAAAACTTTGGTCATGATGTAGCATGACGTAATGTCACAGAACAGATGGGAATCTATAATCTGCTTTGAGAGAGAATTAATTACATTAATATTAATCTGATCAGCTAATGACACCTCACGCCAAGGACCCAAAGTTTGGCTTTTGTTACTAGTAAGATATCAGTGAAAATGAGGATAATGGTTATGATTATTAAAATCCAAAATACCACACATTTGATTATAATCAAAATAGCTGAATAGTTCAATAAAATTGTGACAAATAATATTAGTGAATAAAGCAACCACTCTTTTTCCCCAAAACTGTATCCATTGCTTCACTTGTTTCCATGAATGTCAATCATTGTGTGTAATTTTAACACATAACACTGGGGGGTGTTGTTGTATCAATTGTGCAGTCTCCGTCACATACATTGCACAGTTTCACCATCTTGTTCTTGTACATTACACTCCTGTAGTTTGCAGTCAATGGTTTTTCTTATAAAACAAATCTCAGCTGATAAATTGAAGATCATTGGACGAACACTGGATTATTGTCTTTTATTAAGCATCAGTCAGTAAAAGGAGAAAATTGCTTCCAAATTGCTCATCATAGACATTTTCCTATAGCTTAGATTATATATTTACAAGTTCTGTGTGTCAAAGTTTAATAGCGCTACATGCGTTGAACAACAGGAAACCACAAAGATAATATTCTACAAAGTCAACTGGTACAAAGTATGAAACTTTACAAAACAGGTGAGTTGAACAGGTGGTTATTTCTTCCGAAGAAGAATGAAGATTCTGGAAATTAAATTATGTGTCTGAGTTTGGCTTAAGCCTCTTGTGTGGCAGATTGTGCTTCAAGGAATGGTTACATAATCATATTATACTGCTTTTTCGACATTGTATTTCAACCAATATGCATCTTTTATATAGTGACATTTTTATTTGCATGGTGAGTAGACAGCAAATTATTTAATTCAGGAAAAAATTAAATTAAAGTGCAGTTCAGAAAAAAAAAAAATATGCAAATAGACTATGGCTTATTTGGGTGCAAGTCCAGAGAGGCTTATTTCCAAAGGTTTGGTAGTAATTACTGCATTTCTGATTGTTGTGTAATGAATATTTATGAATCTTCACCCTCCTTTCTCTCACCCTCACTTTCTATCTATCTAGTCTTTTCTTTGGGTCCTGAAAACCCTCAGAAGTGGAAGTCAAATGACCATTTGTCAGTTTGACAGTTTTATCCCATTACCATGCAGCATTAAGGGCTGGGCTGCAACAAATCCTACACACCAGTGACTGTTTGTGTAGTTGCGCGTAAGCTGAACAGTCTTCTTAGCCCCCTCTGCCAGACTCCTTTGTTACAAAGTTTGTTTCTCAGAGCTCCATGACACCATCTGACCAAAGACATTACTGTAACTGAGCCTTTCCTGCTGTCTCAGACCCTCCCTCTGCAAGCCCACGGTGATATTTATAGAATCACAGAAATTAACACATCCTCAACCCAAATGCCATTTTTGCATTGTCATTCTGCACAAAAGACTTAGGCATGAGGCCGGTCCTTATAATAGAAAGATACAGATGAGTTCTGTGTGCATAATCTGGCTGCGTGACTTTCTCACTGATAGAATATGATGGTCATTGCCTTGCCTGAAGGATTTTTACTTTCTCAAAAGTGCATAAAAAGCTGTAAGAGCTCTTGAATGTCTTATGATTTAATGTTTTCAGTGGTCATCTAGTCTGTGTTGAGTTATTTGTGCTCAAGCTGGACACGAGATGGAGGAGCATATAATGCTCCAGCAATCAAAACGGATGTCAGTTGTAATCAGGCTGACAGATGCTGCACAACTCTGTCTGTCACACACCACTTGTTCCTATTGCATTCACATTTCACACTCACTCCCTACTTGGTATCTGAGGTGAAAATACACATAGCAACAGCACCTTAGTTTCAGGGGTTTATGACTGACATTGCGGTTGGGCTTTGTCCTTTTGTAACTTGCTGAAGTGTATATATGTAGTGAATTCATCAAAAAGAGAATAAAAGGATGATGTGGCTGAAAGGCCCATAATCTAATTTTCTGCTGACTTAATTTTCTTTAATAATTGAGGTTTCAGCACACTGAAGTAATGGGTTAGGAGGGAAAAAAGGAGCCATATGAACAAGTGAATAAAATAAATGCATGAAAAGAGTGTAAATGCTGTGTGTATTTGCTATATCCAAGCCTTTAAGAACTCCATCTCTACAAATTAGGCTACTTGCTTGTATCAAATGTGAGCCATCCAGTCATCTTTACTGTCACCATGGAAACAGTGATCGCTCACTCTACCGTGTGAGTCTGCACCTGTTTGTTTTTGTGGAATGGGCCTATTTCATGTAAATGTTTGGTGCATTTAAGTAAGTGCACAAGAAATACATTAGAGTGAGGGGCGTGGATCTCTAACATATCAGTGTGACAGCACGATGACCCAGTTCCCTATGTGTTTAATTGCTGTAGTTTGTTTAATTGTCATTTGTACTCCAGTAGAGAGGGAGCAGCAACTGTCTGTGTGCAGGGCAGGCATTTGTTAAAAGCAAAGGCACATAAATATCTAACTCATATTGTATGTACTGATTGCAGCAATTAGAAACAACCATATAGAGTAAATACTTCTTTTATTCTTACTTAAGCTCAATGCTTTACTACTAAAATAGATGCTCAGTCTATAGCATGCTTGCATGATATGTTATAAAGTTAACAATGTTAGGCTATATAAATCATGCTTATATGATAAATGTTAGCATGGGGGCACCAGATGATTAACACCCAGGGTGGTCATATGTTTGGAATCAGGTGCACACAGAAAAAGCAGGATGCAGGATATTTAATTGAGTTAAAGATGGCTACAGACACACAAGGTATCTCAATGCAGTTTGTGTGTCTGAGTGGTGAGCCATAGCTGTGAGGTGGCTTCATGTTCGTAAAGGATGTCATGTGAACTCATATGAACATAATGTTTAGGATTTCTAGAAGCGAACCACTTGCCAAGATGCACAGAGTGTGAATAATCAAATTAGCTTTTTTTCAAAAATGGATGTAAAATAAAGTGCGTGTTTCCTCTTTCATTTTATATTCTCTTCATGCTTTTGATTCCCATCAACAGCTTTCTTCTTCATCTCATCTGTGAGTTCTCCAGCTTACATATTTGTACCGAATGAGCAAGTATGGCTCCCTGAAATATGTCTGCTGTTTAGAAAAGGAATGCTTACTTACTACTGTTTGTATAAGTTATCAGAAAGAACATTTCTTTGGTTCTTCACGTTGCACAAGGACAAAGGGAGAGAGACATTTACAGGGAGACCGTAGCAAATAATACAAATCTACTATATCATATTGTCTAATAAATGCAACTCCTTCAAAACAATGCAGTACATACTATATATTGAAATGCAAAACTATGAGATTAGCACAATATATTTGTCTAAGAGTCCATTCTTTTAGAAAATATCTTAAAAATATAAATTATTTTGATTCTTTTCGTGGTACAATATATATATATATATATATATATATATATATATATATATATATATATATATATATATATATTTGTAATATTCTACTTTTGTAGTTTCACATGTACAATATTCACACTCCTACAAAACTGAAAGGTCAACATAGAAAATTTCTATGAGTCTTTTCAGCTATAGTGATGCTCATAAGCACTTTTGTTTTATATGAAGTTCAGTTGATCAGCTACAATAGGAATGATGACTTCTCTGAAACACCTCAGAAATAGTTTAAAAATAACACAAAACTTTTTGAATTTCTCCAGATTTCAGAATGAACTTAAATTACATGGATTTGCAGAACACACAACAGACATTTAGAAACAAACAAACAAAAAAAAGTAAACAAGAGTTAAGAGTTTTTCTGTGTTCATAATAAAAATAATTATTATGTTAAGGTGCTCTCTCTTGCCAGCAGTCGGGCACAATGGGAACAAGAAGGAAATTGATGGATGCAGCCTCACAGTGTCTCTGTGTTGTCTAAGTATATTCTGTGCAGTAAAAAATGTCAACAAGCAAGACACTATTCTCCTGTTGAAAAGAAACAGACAGAAACACTTGATTCTCCTCAAGTTCACACTAAAGAGATCACGAACATAACATAACACAATAAATATTCTGAATGTGAAAGATCATTTTTGCACACACTTGTATGTGTATGTGCTGTGCATCTCTGTCTTTCTCTCTCACACAAACTTAACACATGGGAGACAACATAAACTAAGGCCAGTTTTGAGGAAGGAAGTTAAAGGAAGCAAACTACATTTTCCCAAACACAATGCTTTTGTAATGCCACAATTAAACACTGTAACACTATAGCTTAAACAATAATGTGTGTTAACCCCTTTACACTACAATTTAGCTGTATGGAACATTTCAGCAGAACAGTTTCCCAGTTTTGCAGTGTCATGTTTCAATGCCCTCTGTGATTTGCTACTGATTGGACAGTCTTTGCTATTGGCTTTAAAGTGGTATCCAGGGATGTCAGAAAAATAGGTTTTTGCTTATAAAAATGATATACTGTACTCTTATAACTAGGATATTAGATATGATAGTGTGGGGAAAAAACAAAAGTAAAAATAGTAAAAATTATCAGATGGGCATCCCTTGCCATTTTTTTTAAAACCTCTTAATTAAGAGTCCTCTGCTGAATTCATTTATTCAGGAGTCACTTGTCGGAAAACGTTTGAGCACAAAACACAAAAACTTTTCCCATTATCCACAACTATTGTATTCTCATGGGATAAGTATTTTGTTATGTTATAATTGTTCAAACATTCCTGCAAATGTTTCCAAGTTCTTTCATATTTTCAGTTCAGTTCAGTTTTGCAGAGTTGACTGTACTTTTTATTTGCCCTTCCTCTCTCTTTGCTTCCTTTTCTCCTGTCTGTTTTCTGCATGGTCTCTCATTCATCATAACTTTAAGAATTAGTATGACTCTCTTCTCCCTGAAGTGGCTGTAGTTCCTGAGCCACGTGGTTCTCCTGCCCTTCCAGTGGCAGTGTGCTGTTCCCCAGCTTCTTCGGTAGGCCCTCCATGTGGTTGACCCCATGCTGGAAACTGGCTTTTTCCAGGAGTCTTTGGGAGGGATTGGTGCCTGAACCTTCATGCAGGTGCTCCTCCTCATCGGTGTCAGCATCAATAAACTTATTGATGGATGCATCGTGGAATGTGAAGATGCTGGGCAGTAAATTCTCTGGGCTCTTTGTGGGTGTCCTGCTGCTGGCAGTTGTGTAGACAGACGCCTCAGGGCTTTGCACTGATGAGCTATCTGAGAGGGCCCCTGGTCCTGGATCCTCCTCATCTTTGAAGTTGACCTTGAGTGAGCGACTTCGGAGTGGGTTGTTAAAGCGTGGACCTGTGGGACTGTCAGAATATGGGCTGACCTTGGGGTTTCGCTCTGTCAGAGGTGTAGCCGTACCCTGGGATCCTTCATGCTCATTCTCCAAGGTGGGCTCCAGGCTGGGATTGGTGCTGACCCTCCCTGGCATGTTTCCCACTGGGCTGTGGGAAAAGCGAGAGCTCTCAGCAAAATCAGTGGCACAGCTGATGAAGCTGTCAATGCTGGACATGCTTCTAATGTCTGTCACTGCCTCCACTGTGCTTGAGATGGCTTCAACTGGGATGTCTCCCATCTCTAATTCAGCCCTCTGCTTAATTGCCTTGGATGGGGGCCCTTTTTCCTTGCTGATGAGATTTGGTTGTGACTGGGTCTTGGCCATCTTGTTGTACATCTCCTCCAGTTTCTGAGCACTGAGATGCTGAGGGCTGCTGGATGGCTTTGCCTGCTCTTGGTGGCTTGATTCAAGGGTCTTAGTGGGGCTGCTGTGGCTTGTTTGTGACTTCAGTTGGGGCCTCTCTTTTTGCAAACTAGGAGACACATGATTATCTAGTACCCTTTCCTTCTTTCCAATGTTCTCGTCATTCTTTTCCACCATTACGTCCATGAGCTCTGCACTGCGGGAAAATGCCTCCTTCATGTTCATAGAGACAATGCTACCATTTCTCTTAGCCCTCTCCAGGGCCTCCCTTCTTTTGATGGCTTTCTCCTGCCTCTTTTGCTCTTTGTAGAACTCGGAGAAGTTGTTCACAATGATGGGGATAGGCAAAGCTATCACCAGTACTCCAGCTATACAGCACAGACCCCCCACTATCTTTCCCAGTAGGGTTTTTGGATAGATATCTCCATAGCCTACTGTGGTCATTGTAATTGTGGCCCACCAGAAGGAAGCTGGGATGCTTTTGAACTTGGTGTCTTCTTCATCTTTCTCAGCAAAGAACACCAGACTGGAGAAGATCATGATTCCCATAGCCAAGAAAAGGATCAGCAAGCCCAGTTCATTGTAGCTCCTCCTGAGGGTGAAGCCCAGAGACTGGAGACCTGTGGAGTGACGGGCAAGCTTCAGAATACGCAGGATCCGCATGATCCTGAAAATCTGGACCACACGGCGGACATTCTGAAATTGCAGCACACTCTTATTGGATTCTGTCAGGAAGATGGTTACATAATAGGGTAGGATGGCCAGCAGGTCAATAATATTCAAAGGACCCTTAAAGAACTTCCATTTGTTAGGTGAGGAGAGGAAGCGGAGCAGGTACTCCATGGTAAACCAGGCAATACACACGGCCTCCACATGAGCCAATTGTGGGTTGTCCGTGGACTGGCCAAACTCATCGGTGTCCTGCAGCTCTGGAAGGGTGTTCAGAGACAAGGCAATGGTGGACAACACAATGAAGAGGATGGAGATAATTGCCAGAATCTGAAAAAAATAGAAGAAGACAACACTGAAAAATATTGAAGAATACACAATGACTTATATACCACAGAGGTGTTCTGTTATTTTGTAGGGACTATTGATCAGTCAATTGTTTGGCCCAGAATAAAATATCTCCACTTCTCGGCTCGCTCGGTGGCGCAGTGGTTAGAGCGTATGCCATATACGCGGCAGACCCCGGTTCGAATCCCGGCCGGAGCGTCATTTCTCCGCGTGCCTACCCCCCCTCTCTCTCCCATTTCCTGTCTACCAACTTTACAATAAAGGCGTCTGTGCCAAAAAAAAAATCTATAAAAAATAAATCTCCACTTATTACCACTGTCTGCATTTTGTACAGACATTTGTTTCAACTTCATGGTAACTGGATGATGAATACTAATGATTTTGATGATTTCCTGACCTTTCTACTACTACCAACATGATGTTAAAATTTGTGCTATTAAGTGATTGGTGCTTTTAAGTGATTATGTTTTGGCAACTACTGTTCTGTTTGTAAAATTTAAAAACAGCTCACGTTGTAAAGTTTGAAAGTGTTTTGGGTCAGATGACAAATAAGATGCAAGGCACTTGCCAAAGATTGTACTAAATATACAAAAACTAATTTTTAACTACTATCTGTTTTGAGTTGAACATAACTGGCACCAATTTTTAAGCTTTTATGTTGAAAGTCCAATTTATCACAATCATAGAAACAAAAAAAAAAGGAGATGCAGGTAGTAATTATATATTGTGTAAGATCATACATTTGCAGGGTGTGAGGCATCTGTGAGGCAGGGTGGAGGATAATTTGATAGTTGTTGACCTGTGAAAGTTAGCAGTTGACTGTTAACTTGAATTGCAGTGAGTGTTTTAACAATGTCAGAGAAAAAAGGTCACTCCTATGAGAAACTCCATTTCAGTGTGCCAGACTGGTGCTAATCTATTTATGACATTAAATTGCGTTTCAATGATGGCTAAAATAACCCAAGTAGTGATGACATTTCCTGATTATATTAGTTCATAGCACATTTAATTTTCTGGATACTCTCTCCAAAACATTCATGAAATGTCATGTCAGCATTTCAAAAGAAATAGGGTCAGAGCTAATGTGATCTCTGGAGCAGATGCTTTTTTTCACTTCAAGTCTTGGTATGTGCATTACACAGAGACTGACAGTGAAGGAGGGAAATTTTGAGATTGCGTTGATACATTGTGTGCCACAAAGTGAGCCACACTTGCTCCTCAACAACTCCCTCTCCATTTCTTTTCAGTTTGTTTCAAACCTTCCAATGCCCCAAACCAAAAGAAAACCACTATGTATTACTTGTTTTACAAAGCATACCCTGTATGGCTAGTTAGCGTGACTGACAGACTACCGGAGAATTCTGAAGCATTGAGACAGCTACTAATGATATAATCTGCTGAGTACAATAGGGTCTGATCATATAGCTTGGGATTAAGGAGGCTGCACAGTTGTGGGTGAGTAGATGTGCCACACCTATTATTCCTGTCCCAGAGTCGGTGTAAAATCCAATACAAGGTCACTGTAGAGACTTTGTCCCAGGCCAGTGGCGAGCAGGATTATTCCCTCGTACCAGTCAGTGACTGTAAGCTTTAATTAATCTGGACAGGTGACTGCTTGTGCATCTACCTTGGCCTTTGAGAAGAGAAGGACTAAAAACAGAGAAACCCTGCTAGGGCAGAGGTGAGAGAGGACAAGAGAAAAACTAGGGTTAAGGCATTTCATCTTCACCGACCAAATAGTTTGGCTTTGAGAGTGAATTAAAGGGCAGACTGAAATTTACACTCTATCAGGGCCTTCCCTGAAATAGCCTGCCTCCTGGTCTGGGTCTCAAGAGACCCAAGTGATGGATGAAAACTCTCAAATACAACCATTAAAGGTAGCTTTCTTGAAACTCAATAATCACACTCTAGAGAATAAAACAGCTAATGTCAGTGTGAAACATTAACACAACTTTTAACAGTAACAGGTAAAAGCTAGAGTTTTTTTGAGGACATTAGAAAGCCGAAAGTCTGCAGCAGAAGTATTTTGATAGACTGAGACAAGAGCAGAGTGCTACTGGCAAGTGAGCCTCAATCCTAAAATGGGCCATCCAGTGGAAACTGCACTCATCACATCAAGACTAATCTAGCTTGACGCACTGACCAGGCCGGAAAGTGGCTAATGAATCATGCTGAATACAAAGGACAGCACAGAAACTGAACCTAGGTGTGCTCTGTTTGTCCATGTGTCCGCTGCATTGCCAGCTCCACCTCCCAACAAATTCTCCTCCCACCCCAAATGTACGCCAACTCGAGTCAGCCAGAGAAGAGATTATAGGGATGACAGCACAGTGACAAATCTGTGACACAGAGGGAATGAGGCAAACAAGGTCTCTGGCTGGGAAGAGAAACTTGTGAGTTTCTTTGGTTGGGCAATGTGATGTGATTTGCTTATGTGGGGAAGATTCAGTTTCCTGTATGAGGAAACTGAATCTTAATATCTTTGTTCAGAGCAGAATGGAAAGAGAACAGACAATTGATGTAAAATGTGTCCAAAGGCATTGCTGCTAAAAGCATGTTTGATTGAATATATTTTGCAATGCAGATTTAAGATGCACTGTTAAAGAGAGTTATGGTTAGTCCTGTGTTACCTCATTAGCTCTTAATGATGAGCACTGAGGTCATGAGGACAACCCACCTTGCTTCCTGTTTGCATAAAATGAAAAGTGTAGCTGAATCTTATCAAGATCACTGCTACTTCTTCACAGCCATGACTGACACTCAAGCACACTTGCATCTATAACAAACACAAATACACACAGGCACACATGCATATTCACTCCCAGCTCAGTAATTAGCCCCAAGCATCCCCTCCCCACGGGCTAAGAGGCAGGAGACTGAATATTTAATATCCTCTTAAAGTGCAAGCTAACCTGTCCTGGAAAAGGCATATGTGAGAAGGTGCTCACTGGGCTATGACGGACTGCAGATGCAGGGAGATAGCCTAGTTTCACACTGCTTTCACCACACAAGGATAGTTCTGCTTCATGCTCGATCAAACGAGGGATAGACAAGGAAGGAGAGTCTTTATATAGACAGTGGCAGGAGCTCTGTCAGAGAAGGAGCTTCCCATGACGATTATGAGTTCAACAGTTGCTGTGTATGTAGCCAGGTTGTGCTTGTTTCCAAAGAGTGGAAAGCATTTCATGACTTTCAACAGATCTTTCCAACTCTATGTTTTATCAGCAGTCACCCTCCGGCACTGCACATCTCTCACAGAGGAGTGATGGACAACTCAATTCTGTGGTATCTAGGTTCTCTCTTGTTCCTGCAGTCTTATGTTTACTCTCATCCATTTCACTCACTGTACCTGAAGAGTGCAAAAAATAGTTGAAAAAAAATCAGCTTTGGTCCTCATAGCAAACAAAGGCTGCAGTCATGTTGGATATGTGGCAATCATAGTGCATCACAATAATCACAGCAACAAATCACATTTTTGTCTTACCCCACGACCATGATCCCTTCCAGCTCAAAAGCAAGCAAATTCTCAGCATTGGAGCTCACACGGAACAACCTCTCTCTTAGAAATCAAAATGATTTCCAGTGAGTGATCATAAAAAGTTGTTATTAAACTGAAGTCAAAGTAATGTTATCCCTTTGCCATTTTGCATTTAAAGACAAAAGCAACACTTCATACTATATTGAAACGTATTGACACCTCATTTAACAAAATTCAGCTGATTAATTTTGTGAGTTGTTTTTCTTTTGAGGACTTATATATTTAAGTTGTCTAATTATCATTGAATCACAGAATACTGAACGGTTTAGAGACAGAGAGGTCAGGAGAGGACTGGCAGAGGAGATGAGGCTGAAGAAAGACAGAGCTGAGAATAGATGAC
>JANJYP010255739.1:0-12554 GCA_024605115.1 Rastrelliger brachysoma | reverse complement strand
GACTGTATTTCAAAATGAAAAATGAAAGTTGATTCTGATTCTAATTCCTGTTCATAGTTGCCATTAGAAGATCTCTTCATAATGCACTTTGCGATTTCAGTGATGGAGGCCAAATTCTGAAAGCCTCCCTCCATGCAAAAGTGTATTTAATAATTTACCCAAGGCTATGTGAAGCTTTAACCATCCAAATGAGTCAAATCAAGTATGTTTTTTTTCAGTGTTAGTATGTGTAGTTCCAAAGTCCTTCTTTTTGTTACTATACTTCCACGGCAGCTCTACCGGGAAATTTATGCTAAATGTTACAGATATCCACTATATGACTAACTGCTAAGGCCTCAAATAAGCTTCAGATAAACATAGTCTGTGTGGACACACTGTGGACTTTGGCCCCCACTACTTAGGCTACATTGATGTCACATTTGAGGGTGTAGTATGGTCAAGAGGAATTATTACAGCAAGCAAAAGATCTGTCAGTGTAAACATGTTGTTTTAAACTAGACATAAAATATGTGAACTTGACCTTTTAAAAAACCTATTTCTCGCTCATCTTTCAAAGGCAGGAGGTAATGCCTCTTGTTCTTCCAGAAAGATAAGGTTACTAAAATGTTATTCATACACAAGTGAACCACTGTGGAGTATGGCCTAGTAAAATATTAAATGTACATTATAAAGTGACACTGTTGGGAGGCAGTCAGCTGTAAGAAGATATTTCAGCCAATGAGCTTGAACACTATGTGGGTTGTACCTATTCAGAGAGCTCTAATGTCGTGTCTGCTGTATTTTCTTTGGGAATTTGGGTATTTTAAGAACCCAAATCTGTTATTAAAAATGTATAAACTTTCATAAGAAGATTCCTGTATTTGTTATATTCTCTCTTCATATAAATTCTATTATTTCAGACCATTGAATGAGTACATAAAAATATTTTCATACTGAAGCCAATAGCTAAAATTTTTAATAAACATAATCTTGGCCACAAAAGGCTCTCACCATTTTAGTGATTAAAGCTAATGTGATGCATTTTGATATTAATAAACATGTCAGTTTGCAATGACAAGCAAGTAACCATTAAATAGAGCCTTAATTTCTGTAATTTATTGTACTATTATGTGTTCATGTTGTTTTTGATGCATAGGGCCAAATATGTCCTATGCATACGTGTAATGGGCATTTTGAAGATACACTTGTTGATTTATCTGCAAACTTACAGTAGCTAAAGTTACTGTTACTTTTAAATTGCTGCCATAACATTTTTTTTTTCTTTTTGGCTCTTGTAATAGTGGGGAAAATGCGTTGCCTGTAAGACCAGACTGAGGGCGGTGTGCATCTGTAATATTCACTACAAGGGCATCGGGGCGGAAGATGGACCGCTCACAGACAGGAAATGCCTGAACATCAGTCTGCCAATGTGCTCGTGATGCGATGTGTAAGTCACCACCATTTTTTCCTCGAAATCCATGAAATAGGTCCCATTGCTAAACCACAAAAGGAAAAGGCTCAATATGAAATAAATGATGGTGCAAAAATATAAAATCAAATGACAACATAAGCAGAATATTATCACATCTTAATGTGCTGCTTGCAAATAGCAGTATCTTCTCTAAGTAATATAACATAGGTTCATATTTGGGGATTCGTTTAATTTGGAGTCATATTTCCATTGTTACAGCAGCGAGGTACAGTGGCTGCTTTGGTTCTTGTAAATAAACAGCAGGTGGCAGTGTAAAACCATTCTATATCTAAAGAGATTCAGCACCATCAAAACAAAAAATAGCCTATATATTGATCATTACTGTCAGTTTTGAAACTCTTGAGAAAACTTACTTTGTTATAGGGGATGTTTTAATATACTATATGCACTTATAGGCATAAGATAAACTGATGAAAACATATCACAGTAAGTAGTGTATGCCTTGTTTAAATACAGGCCTCTGATCCACCCACTGAAAAGATATTTTAAAAAAGACACAAGAAACATACACACAAAAAGACCAAAATAGAACAACTGAACTTATTACCCTTTTCTCTTGCACCACCAGCCACCCTGTCAACCTTTCCACTGCAGCAGTGCTAGTAGTGTATGTTGCTAAGCAATCACTCCTCTATTGCAAGACCCCTTCTGGCTGCTCTGTGTTGCTCATATGAAATTGTATATTTTTATATTATTTAACAGATGCAGTGACACAGGGAAATATTTTGTTTTTTAGATTCATTTATTTTTATTTATTTTACATATTTCTATTACAATAGAGTCATTGACCTTGTTTTTACTGTAATTTTAATAGGAAAAACTAAAAACTAATTCAGCTCCCTCATAAATAGTTATGTCATAGGAAGTGATCTTATGCTGAGCTCAATCACCACTGAATCATTTTCCAAGCATTGCTTTTTGCCACCTTCATTTCCTCTGTTATGTAGTTGTTGCATGAGGTGCTGACTATTTATTTGTGCCTTCATGCATTATTTGCACACACAGTATCTGTTGCGATGTGAATTGAATTGAATTGTTTTGAATGTGATGTCTCATGTCTATCTGTCTATTTATTTTTCATACAAGCCTGGCAGACAAGTTTAACAACACTGCGGTGTGCACTGTGCTGAAGTTAGCACAGGATATTAATGCATATCAGCCTATATTATGCTAAATGTGTAATATATAATATATTTTTGCTATAAATTATTGTGTTTTTTATTCAGTTCTTGTACGCATTCAAAAATAGAAGTACCAGTGTGTACCTAAAAGAGACAATTCTACCAGTACTTATTTTTTAAATGTGGAAGCTTGTATAACAATATACAGATGAGGAACAAAATAAAAGTTAGAACCTGAGTGCTTGACCTTAATTTAAATGGTTCAATAGCTCTATCATTCTCTGGGGACCATTGTCTTGGCATGGTTTGGCTTCAAAATTACCTCTTCATCCAAGGATCACTGCAAATCAATAAAAAGTTAATCCGAGTGATGATAATAATAGAGGCACCTGACCCCCTCACAGTAAGAGATCAGCATTTAGGTGTTTGCTTTGATTTCTACTGTTTGAACATATTTAAGCATAATACTTGAAGGTAACTAACATATTTAGATATTATAACACATGATATCTGTTAGAATACTCAAAATAAATGATACATGGGTAAGCTAGGTAATGGCAGTCCATGTCATGAGAGATCAGAACCTGCTCTTTGAACATTTCTAACAAGCTCCTCTTGCAGCTATTATTAGTCTTCTGTTCAGGCAAAACATTTTCTTCTCCTCCTAACATTTCTGCTACTTATTGTATTTTCCCTCCACTAACTCTGTAATCTAATTCATTTTTAAGTTATCATTTGCATTTGAGCTCAGAATGCATACTGCTATTTTTGGTCTGCACTCTGAGAGGTTTATTTTACATACTGGAGATTGCAGTTGACACACATTCGGCTATGACTTTCATTAAAAAGCTGCAGTCAGAAGTGTCGGCAGGGCTCCTCGGGACAGGAGTGAGGCCTTAAGAAGCAGCTTGAGGTTCAGATAGTCAGGCAGCCCGAATTCCCAGACAAGACGATCAGATGGAAAAGGCTAATGAACAAAGCAGGAGGGGGAAAAGCTTCTTTCAGCAGGGCTGACAGTGACAGACCCATTTAGTCAAAGCTCCTTAAAAAAATTCTCAATCACCTTTTTACTATGAGTAATGGTGTCCTTGATTTAGTTAATGGAGATAGAGCTGATGTTCACCCCTTCTGTACCATTAGGTGATACATTCATGTAGTGCAAATGGATGTTTGACAGGTTGGGTGCCAAACTAAGAAGCTTGGTGCCAAGATGAGGCAGAGTGATAATAGAAATACCATCAATTATCTCCTTGGTTACCACAAATTAAATAAACAAACAATCCATCAGGTGTGATTAGATAAGCTTTAAAGACTCATAAAACACAGCCCAGGGCTGGCAAGCTATTGCTTTTCCTTTTGGCAAGTCATCATCCTTAGAGATAACATATGCATTGTGTGGGGATGATGGCCATACTTTATGTTACAGATCCTCTAATTTAATACTGATTTCCTGGAAATCTTTGGACAAATATGTAGGTATAGCAGGATTATTTTTTATCAAGAAAAAAAGGCTTTATTTACAGCTCCCAATGCAGGTACCGGTAGATTTGATAAGATACCACAAGTGATGTTTTGAGCTTAATGTTCGTCATCAGGATTGTTTTGTAGAACATTTTACAGAAAATGTGGGCCAACAGAGAAAAAATGCTGGTTTAGGTAGTTAAGTACAAAGTCACTATATTTGGGCTATATATAGTTGTTAATTTAGAGTACATATTTGCATATTAGTTGATTATTATACCAACTTGATCAGTTTAACACTTTTCTTTATTGTTTGTACCAAATTGCACCACCCTATCTGTAAAATATCCTAAAAATTAATAGTGAAATAATTTTTTTTGTAAAAAAATCTACAAGAAACAAGTAACAAATGTAAGGGATGACTAAGATGACCATGTATATCCAAAAAGATGAAACACTGACAATGCATGTTACTTTCTCTTCACTTTCTTATATAATAAAATATTGACAAATGTCATATTTGATCCAAATTAGAGACAAAGTTATTTAACTGTAATTAGAATAGTTGTAATCATTTGGGAATAGATTGTACTGATCTGTTGGCTGGCAGGCTGAATCAGTTTGCATTGCCACTGCAGAAAGTTTCTAGTAGTTGCCATGGGATTCAGTTTCTGAAAGTTATCACAAGTTGAAAAACAATAATTGACTCCAAATATGCTCTCTCTGGGCCACAGAGGCTAGAACTCTGTGTTATTGCTTGCTAAAGTGAAGCTGTCAACAGAGGTTCACCCACAGTGAGGTGCATCACGTTCAGGGAGCCTGAATAGCACTTTCATGCTATACTATATCAGGAATCGGGAATTAACAGGTGCTGTATCTACAGCTCAATTAACACTATGATATTAATAGATTTCAGTGAAGTGCTGAAAGATGACATGATGCACAAGAAAAAAATGTTTACAGATTTGATTATTCCATTGCGAGCATAGCAGGCAGCTTTTCATCACCTGTGTATACTTTCCTTTCACTGCAATTATCTTAATGAATAAACAGTGCTATTTCAGGGAGGGCATGATAACATATACCTACAGAGACATATGTGAAACCATGGCAACCATATATGATCACTCCAGCTGAATTGGGTTCAACATGATTTGGTGTGTGAAACTGTGTTGTTGAAAGGAAAGTGCAATGATTCAAATAGGTGTGAACCTGTTGTCTGAATATACCCTTTAAGGAGGTGTGCCAGTAATAGCCAGAAAGTGCAGCTGGATTAGGTCCACACAGGATGGGCAACGGATAACTTTACATCCCATTATTTGTAACTTCCTGTGGTGATACCCTATGCAGACACATGTGCATTGCTGCTGCAATTCAGATCACTAAAATAGGATGATGAGTGGCGCTTCACTACTACTGTATTTTCCCCAGTCGAGTCGCCATTTGGGTGGGTTGTTCACAGACTTTACTGATGGCCACCGAACATGACAAGTGATTCTCATCTGAGGAGCAGCGGAGGGAATGAAAGTGACTTTGAGGCCATCAGCCCTCCTGTCAATGCAATGAATGTGTCATTCACATCTGCTGCTGGGACTGAGAGGTCGTCTTGTTCTGGGATTAGAGGTTTGATTGAATGATCAATGGCCTATTCCAGTAACTTTTTATGCACAGTATGTCATCTAAAATGAAACATCAGTGCACTGTTTCTATCAGACATACTATGATCAGCATACTGTTAGCAAAAAAAAAAAAAAAAAGTGAGTTCATCACTAAAACCAGTATTCACATATAAAACAGAAAGACAAGATTATCTTCATCTGGTTTGATTGTTATATCTTAATTGTTGCTTTTAAATTAAATGAGAACCTGCAGTAGAAATCACAAACACACACTTAGGACATCTGGCAACATCTTGTTCTGATCGCATAAGGCTGTTGATTGCTTTGCAAAGAAGACATATGTCAGTGTTGACACTTGACGTCAGTGCCAACAGGGTGAAAAAAGCACTATATCAGAGGCTCACACTAAGTCTTAGTCAGACAGTGAAGCAATGAGATAACATACAGTAGTCTGTACATGTTCTAAATCTGGGATTCTCAATGTTTTCATGCTACAGATTCAACTACAGCTCATTTTAAACCCCAACTCTTTCTGGTCACATTTGTTTTCAGATATCATCATGACACACACACACGTTCTTTTGATCAGAGGCATTATTTATTGCACAGACTTACTGTAGATACAGTCAACATTAAATAACCTCCAAAAGGGTTCTTTTCTTGGCATTAGTTTTGTGTCCTTCCTCAAAGTCAAAGGGCTGATTCATATCAGCCAAATTAGATCATTTCTGCCATTTCTGCTGACTCCCGTGCAAGGAATTTACAACTTACTGAAACATTAATAACATCAGCCTATTATAAATCTCTGTTGATTATTATCAAAAAACAGTTTTAATAGACATTTTGCCCACTTTATTTATTTATTTATTTTGCTATGTTAGTATGTTCTGAGGTAGATTAGAAAACAGGCCATTTTTGTCAAAAGTGAAATCAAGGTGAAAATATAATTTAGATTTACTATATCCTGAATTTGTTATGTATAAAAATCATAAGTAGGCACAAAAAAATGGCCATCTAATTTCTCATTCTTACGCTGTAGCATGTTCTTATATTGCATTTGTTTGTACTGAATAGCATTTTGATGAATGCACAAAAATAAACCCACAAATAAAGACAACTGGTACTGAAGTGAGGCTAGAACATTGCTGACCACTACTGGTCAAAAGACTGCGTTATACTTAGAAGGCGTGTGAGACTGTATGGACAAACAGAGCTTATAAAACACCATAAAGAGACATGCAGCAGAACATCTGTTCAGCAGCTGGTGTGCATGACATCTTGTTTGGTGCAGACAGGTTATTCAGCTGCAGGCTTACTGACTGATGCTGGATGAGGCCTTCAGTGTACACATCTATATGTCTGTGTCAGTAAAGAATTTGAGTCTGTGGACATCTATGCTTAGTCACGTAAATGCATAGGGATAAAGGAACAATGAATTTGCATGGTTTGGGTTCAGTATTATACATTAGGGATGTCATAATCATACTTTTTCATTTATAAAGCCTTCATTGTAGGTGTGACAAATGCAAGACAATCTCACTAGACAATGACCCTACATTTGAAGATAAATATCTATTCATTTTTCATTCACTTACAGTATTTTTGGCAAGGTGCCCAAAAGACAGAAGATGCAGAGATCTGATGTAGATTTTATCTTCACAGAAAAATGGCTCTCTTTATCAATTGCTTTTCAAATTAAGACTATCCAGTCATCAACCAAGCAATTAATCATGTTTACAGTATTTGTTCCTAGTGTGGCAATTGGTTATATAGCACATACATTTACACTATAAGGCCAAAATACATAAATAGACAGTAAGATATTTAATTAAAAAGATAAAACTCAATAACTGAATAACATTCTGCAAATAAGTAAATTTCCCTCCTACAGTTAAGAAGTAGATTGCTGGGGCTATAAAGCAAAGTGTTTGTATTAATTGGTGTTAGCTAGTGGAAATCTGATGAGGCCTCCAGCTGACAGAAATTCAAACTGTTGATTAAAAGATGGGAATGGATGGAAAAGGATGGATTCTGCTTTGTATAACAGTTTGTTGTTTGCTGCAAATATCAACCACCTTACTGAGTACCTTTTTGCATTTTACCTTGAGGAATTGACCCCAGTAGATAAAGGAGAAAATGAGCACAAACTCAATAAAAGAGCAATAAAATGTTGTCAGGGTCCTGTCAGCTGGAACTTGGAGAGTTTCCTGAGACAAAAGAGATACTTCTGTCTTTTAACCATGTCAGTGTTACTCTCAAATATCAATTTATTGTCTAGTACAGCTCCCAAATACAAGCAAGAGTCTCTAGTGTGAACCAGTGAATGTTACGCACAGCTCGAAGAATTGACCGTTTATTCTCACTCTTTCTTTCCTGCATGTGAGGAAGTCCAGAATCCAGCCCATGAGCCTCTGGACAAGCAGATGTAGCTGTATGGTATTGAATCCTGATGAAAAGTCCACAAACAATAATCTTGCATGGGTTATAGAATCATTGTTTGTTTTTTTAGAATAATTTCTGATCTAAGATGCTGCAAATTCAAACATGCACAAACATTCACATGGCAATAAATAAATGAGAAATGTGATTAATCACATATTTACTGTAACAGGGCCTATGACCATGCGTTGCCGAACATAATCCTAAAGTTGTTTGTCTGGGCAGCAGTACTGGTCCCTGCAGCATTTAAAATTCACTAAGATTTCATGCTCAGGCTCTGGCCTTGAGTAAGACAGCCATCCCCAATCTCCCCTAACAGGACTCAAAAACTAATAGTTTTGTTGCATAAGAGATTATCTTAACTGTTCTTATCTTTTCTCTGCCCTGACTCATGTTGAAATCAAATTCTGTAATGGGGAAAAAAGAAAAACAATCTCTCCTGTAGCTTCATGAAGCAAAAGCCATTATGTCATGTGTGTGTCACTGTGGAAACAGATTTCTCCAGCCTCAAGCTATTGTTGGTGTAGGCCTTAACGTTCTGATGTGGTGTCAGCACTCCTGTACAGTAACTTTTGCTGAAGGCTGGAGGAGGTGTGCAGGTTTTATGATCTTGTTTTAACATGCAGAAGTCACTGCATGCTATTGCACACCTCCCATGACAGTAATGGCTCCACCTTCAAAACAGGGTTTGACCACTGAATATTACAATTCCTCCATGCAGCCCTCTGTGAGAGGAAGAGTTTAAAACGTGAGATGTGTTTCCACTGGTTGGTCAAACAGCTACTGTGTTACCCAAGGACTCCCTGCTGCACAACTATTGATAATAAGGATTCATAACTTATGACTCACAACCTCAGTTTGTATGAGTATGCTACTGAGTCTTCTGCAGAGGAAAGCCTTTTCTATAGTAGATGTCATGCTGGAGTCTTACAAAACTTATAGAAGGTTTTCATGCACAGGATTTCATTAGCCTCCAACACCTGATCTCCATCTATAGGTACTTGCTTACAATACCATTGTAGTCTATATGTGGTAGTTGTGTCCAGCTGTGAGGGATGAGCTTCGCATCTTTCATATCACCTTCATATCTTTACTGACTGAACAGTTTTCTAGAGGTCTAGAGTTGTAAAACTATCCAGAATTACACGATAAAAAGAAAATTAGTTTAGAAATGTTTTTAGTTGTTTTTCTTCTTATTTCCTTTCTTGTTGAATATCTCACATGTCCTCAGATTGATTTTGTGGCTCATAGTAACCTCCCGACCCCCAATGAACACGATCATAGAGACAGATGAGTTAAGTGAAGAAAATTAATAATTGCAGATTCTTTCTTTCATACACAACAGCAAAGTTTACTGAATTGTTTGAGTATGACAATTATATGAATAACATGTGATGTTCACAGTCACCCAACTGAACATTTTAATGAGATTTTGGAAAAACATTTGACAATCTCCAGGAAGACGTATGCTCATCCTAGTGATCTCCAGACTTTGAGCTATTTTGGAGGCTGGTGATCCATGATGCTTTTTTATAACATGAGAAGCCCTGAGGCAATGCCTTTAATAAATTGACACACAAGCACAATTACATGTGCTCAGCGTTTATATGCTGCATTGGCTCTATAGAGCTGTAGGACCAGACATAGTCCACTAGGAAAAGAAACATTAAACTCCAGTTAAAACTGTCCCAGGGCTGGTTGTTAAGTGATAAAAATGTTTAAATGCATTATTAAAAAAATATTACTCAACAGGATTTTTGCTGTAAGGTTAAAAAGATGGATACTATTTTAACACATTGTTCAGATTTAAACAGAAACATGACCAAAAAAAAGATGGGAGGGGAGAGTCAGACAGACAGACATAGCCTACACGCCAAGACGAAAATGTGACATATTCTGCTAAGATCTGCAAAATATGATCCATACTGAATTCCCCTCAAATGACCAATCACCTACAGTAGCCTATATCTTCCAGTAACACAGAAGCAGTGTTATTTAGGTGAGATGTGAGCTGATGTCGAGCAGCCAGATGCGCACAAGCCTTATGATTCCTCTGTGGCCATGCATTTAGAAACAGGGAGAGTATATCTGAGGAGGGGGAATGGGAGTAAGGGGGCTTATCAGTGGTAACCATGTGTGCGCAGTGGGCAGCGTGATGGAGCTGCATCCTCACGGCCGTCGAGGAAAAAAAAAAGACAGGGTGAACGGTTTTGTAGCCTGTATCTGTCGCCACACCCATCACAGAAAAGCCAGACACGGTGCAGTAGCGGGAAAAAAGAGCGTTTATATGTCGGTGACACCGACATGACAACAGCCGAGGGCTATGGGTGAGCGACNTTGCAGCCCCCCCCCCCCCCTTTTTTCATAGCATATGCACCTGCAGCATAAGCAGACGGTGCCAATATTGATATGATGAATTGTGCACGAGCCCGTGTAGATGAATGATGGGCGGTGATGGTGCACGTGGGGGCCAGTTCAGGAGAGAGGTATTTAAAGATGTGGACGCGGCTCTCTTGTCAATGCGCATGATACTGCGGTTCCACTACTACGGCACGCTCCAACTCACCTTGAATCGGCGCACGGCTGCTCTCTCCTGTCATTCGGGTGCGGGGCGTACGGAGAACCAATACACGCCCCAAAGCCTCAATCAGCAACCAATCCAATGACAGAAGAGGCGGACCTGTGGCTGCATTCTCACACTTGGTTTCACTATGCGCTCGTAAAACGGCTCCGTCTACTACAAACGCGGCGGTGCAGGTGCTCTGTCTCTTCGGGAGAGGATGCGGATGGAAGGACGGGGGAGGGAAGGGATGAAGGGAAACGCCACGAGGAAAGAAAATAGGATATGAAAAGGGGGTTTTGCTAAGAGACCGTGAGGTGCAAGGTCGAATATGAGAGATTGGTTGAACGGGGCACTTTGCGTGGTAATAGCTGGTCGGCAATAGTACTATGATTTGGTATGTGGCCACTCTGATAGCAAGTGTATTCAGCACCAGAGGAACGGCCGCTCAAGGTGAGTTGAAGTGCAATATATGTTGTGCCGCACATAGCAAATGATTTCTAGTGTTTTCGTGTGCGATTGGTGCTGCTTTTTGTGATCGCATGACATTTCCATTGGATGTTCGGTCATATGAACTGTGGGGCTATTTCATTCTAACAAATGGCTGCAATATGTCACGTGAAAGTTCAGCCCTGGTTAATTCGTATCAGGGAAACTATTGTCTTGAAATGGCCTGGCTCACATGCATTCTTATCTGAGATCATCTGGATAATTCACATGCCACTTATGGAAACCCTAGAATGATTGGTCATGGCATAGATAGGTTGATTGATATGGCTGTGGTTTAGGCCTGTATTGTGCTATATATAAGGCCTATTTCTGTGATAAAACGACGAGCAAATTGGACATAATGGTACCGCTGCTGAGGGGGTTGGGGTGTGGGGGGGTTGGTGATGTGTGCATTGTATCATAGCAAGCAGTCCCATTTGAGTTCTCCAGAGAGGGGTGTGACCGTCTGAGCCCTCAAGATGGAAAAGTAACTAAATAATGCATCACGTGTTAGATAAAATGCACTCTTGGATTTGATAGAGCCCACTGCTGCATGCATAGGAGTCATATGCTGGATTTCACACTGCACATGGATAGGGTCACAGCGCTGTATGTGATGCACTGAGTACATACTTGCTGCACAGGCTCGTCTTGTGCTGGTCCAAGTCCTTCATAAACTAGTCTTTCCTGGAGCAGTAAACTGCATAATATGCCTTTTGTTCATATTTTTTTCTTTTTTCTTCATGTACTTACTTAACCTTGCTTTCCCATTCATGTCCAGATGAGGGAGACATGTGCCAAGTTGTCGCCTGGTAACTGATCCCAATGACCCTGCATACCCAGTCAAAACTGGTCTGCTCACAGGTCTGGCTCCTCCTGTGATGCCAGCCGGGTCCAAGCTGAGTACAGTGTGAAAACTTCCTCTAATGCAGTGAAACACATTTGATTTATTAACAGATAACCTCTAATATGTATCATTGTTTATATTTTTCTACTTTATAAAAGCATATGTGCCTTTAATAGTATTGATTCAAAGGTGCTGTCTGCTGTGGGAACTGCACTGAAGGTGATTTGCTTTTTAATAAGCTTACAGGCCGCACCAGACAGTCATAAATCAGAACTTAATGACAAAATGAGGATTGGTATACTTCTTATATTACAATATCCCAGAATCTATTATCTGAACCCAGTCCGACTCCAATGTTAAGGGGCATCTATGACTTAATTCCATCTATTTTTTTCCTAATGTTAAAGGCAAGACTTTAGAGAGTTTAAACATTATTCATGCAGTGTTAATGCCGTGAATGAGAGTCACATGCATTTATTTCAGCATGATACACTGAAAGACTGCTTTCTGAGGACATACCATAATAGTGCATACTGTTAGATGTAGT